>BLKR01013583.1:0-10463 GCA_011170035.1 Teleogryllus occipitalis | reverse complement strand
CTACCTACCTACCTACCTAAATGGGTGCAAGGTGAAATTACCTCGATGACATCACGTGTGGTACTTTGATGAACTGTCTAGAGAGATTTGAAGGGATTAAATAGAAGAACAGAGAAGCCAATTCAGAGTTGTTTTTACTCTTACATTTGTAAGCTCTTCGTTGACTAACTTCTCCATTCTTGTATTTCCTTCCTTCAAGTCCTCATTGTGAGTATCTATCATCTGTCGGTTTTATAGACAACGCCGCGGCTACGCCGTGTTTGCTAATTCCCTCTTGGTCGCAGGGGAGCCGCATGCGTTTGGAAAATTACTATTCGCCGATGCTGCTCTGACGCAGGGGGGGGGGGGTCCCGTGTCGGCACACGCGGCCTCCCCACCCCAGGACGCAAACGACCCCGCGCTCGTTGCAAACTTCCACAGCCGCAGTTCAATTTCTGAGCGCGGCCGCATATGCCGTTTGAACGGTTCTCCATAACTCCCAGCCTGATTGAAGACTCTTTATGCTTATTGGACGGCTGCCGTCTATCCTGCTGACCCAGGTTCGTGCGCGAAGTCTGTTAGCGGTTGTCCACCAGCCTGCCTATCCACCCCGGTCCGCTTTGCTCTGCCTGCTCCACGCGGCCGCGGTCCCGCCCAGGAATGATCGAGATCGAATTTTCTGCAATTTCATCACGGAAGGGACTTTTACTTTCTCGCCTTAAGTTCTTCTTAAGAACAGAAAGTTATGTAATCATGCGCCGAAAGACGGCGAATTTTTATTTATTTAATATCATTTTCCGAAACAGCTGCAAAATAGTAACATAGTGGCCTGCAAAAAAGGCTGCTAAAAACACCGATTGGTTTTCCTAAAACCATTTGGCGTGCACGCTGCTGAAGAAGACCTAGAATACTCTCATATAACACAGCAACAAATTAAATATTTTAACAGAAACACTCCACGAATTCTGTAAAACGTGGTGTGTTACGAGGGTAAGTCAATAAGTATATGCAATCCAATACTACAATGTATTACAAAAACAGTTCAAAAATTACCACGAGACCATTTTTCAACATTGTCAACTTGATTTTCTATACACTTGGTTCATCATAGCTTAAACTTTCGGACACCCTCAAAAGAAGGATTTTCAGTTGAGCAACAAGACGAGATTGGAATAGTAACCAAGGTAGTTTAACACTTTATTTATTTATTTATTTATTTATTTTCAAAAAACAGTTCAAACTGCGTATGACGTGCTATGGGGAAAAATGAATTGTTTGCACATTTTCAAAATTCTGTGATCCCTACACTAAGTCATATACTACTTAAATTTTGAAAACAGAAAAAAAAGAAAAAAGAAAAAAACCTCCCATGTAATAAAATCTATTTTCAAGGATAAATAAGCAATAAATTTTGGCTTTTATCCATGTTGTCCTTCGGAATAATACTTCCTGCCGCGACAACATGGAAACGATAATTTGAATAATTGTATTTCCCACTGAATTCTAGAAGACGTGCACAGAAAATGAAGTTACATTTATGTCCAGAAGCAAAACAAGGGACCATCTCAGCATTTGCTCAACGGATCAGGGAAACTGGACAAAAAACCTGATCGAGATGGGGGTCATTGACCCGGAGGCTGTAGTGCAATACTTGTTACAGGTTGTTTATACACATTTATACAGCCCAAGTTGTAAATAATGCATTATATATCATTGTTAAAATTAATGTTAGTTTTCTTGTGATGCTCAGTATAGTCTCTAATTGTATAGAAACAGTTATGCAGCAGAAACGATTTCACTTGGGATTTAAACTTTTCTATCGAATTTAATCGTTTAATATCATCTGGCAAAGTGTTGTAAAATAATGTACATGTATTGTATGTGAATTTTTTGTAATGAGCTGTTGATACTGCCACCTGATGAATATGATTTCTACGTCGAGTGTTATAGTAATAGACATCGGCATTTTCTGAAAATATATTCCCGCCCTTAAGCAAGTCATTTTTGACAAATACCACTGATTCGTAAATATACAGACACGGTAAAGAGACACACTTAGAAATTCATATTTTGAAGTGCTAGAACGGGATGGGCGGCAGTATGTAGACGCGAGTTTTCACGCAACCAAAGAGCATCTTTGACAATCTAACGAGGTAGAAATGCAGGATCATGAGCAATAATCATATGGTTTGTCACTTTATCAATTGTCACTCGTCACACGTCGGCTGAACGCTTAGTTAGGCGCTAACGTAGACCACAGACAGGGAGGCAGACGTTTTGTCGTTCGTCGATTTTTCGTCATCAAAGACGCCCACAAAACATGGATTCTAACTGCACAACGTGTTAGAAAGAGGAATTTACTATATATAGGAACAAGATTGATCCACTTTTTCATTACCGGGCCTCGGCAATAAGAGTTTTTCTGTCGAAAATTTGCAATTTTCTAGAGAACGATTTCAATACTTACTCTTCTTACGAAGTAAGTGCGAGAAACTAAAAAAGTTGTTTTTTCATAACTCTTCATGTTAATAGCAAATATTCAACTGCTTTACGCTTCTCCTTTCAGTGTCATAAGCAGTGACGCACTGAGTAAAATATTCGAATGACCGTCCATTGATTTGAACTGAAATTGCTCGCCAAAACATCTCATCGCTGGAATTTTCGATTTCGTGCCAAGGCCCACCACTTTAATTCAGCACAAGACGAATAGGGGACACTGGACGAACAGCAGTTGACGCAAAGGGTGTAGTCGAATAAGGCGGTGAAAAGTGCTCCTAAATCAAATCGATAATCGCCATGTTCATATGAAAGAGAATAAAAAATGCCGTAGATTCACAAAAAATCAGCCATTTGTTGCAGAGATACAACGAGAAGCGTGTTTTTCATGTTTTATTTTTTCTCAGCTTCTATTGCATGTATCAGGCTAAAAACAATCGCAAAGACGGGGAAAATAGTTGAATTGGAAGGTATTTTTGTGAACCAAATTTGATGCCATATTCATATAAAAATATAAAGTTTTGAAGTTGCTTTTTGACGTGATAAGATTGGAGTACTGTCTCAATTTTTATTTATTTATTTATTTATTTAGTAAAAAACAGAAAAAAAGTAAAAGAATGTATGTGACGTATGGAGGACAAAATCATCTGCACAAGCTTTCTTGAGTTCCAGAATCCCTTCCCAATATTTTAACTATAAATAGTTGAAAGGTGAAAAAACTTGAAAATAATAATAATAATAATAATAATAATAATAATAATAATAATAATAATAATCATCATCATCATATTTTTAACAGCGCAAGATTAACATTTGAAAAACTAGACATTTCCATTCCCCAGTTATAGAAAACTAACTTGGAACTGTAAACGAACTGTAGATTTGATTTTTCTGCATTGCTAACAAAACAGTAACTCTCCCTCAGCTCTACTACTACTACAAGCAAAAGGAGGGTTCAACAAAACGTGCGCATTGTGAAGCCACATTTATATTCAGAAGCAAATCAAGGGGAAGCAAATCAATTTTCCCCCAAGAACGTGTAATACAACATTACGTAACATTTATTTTTTCACGTTTTTAAACAAAGTAGACAATAGTGAAAAAAATTAAAACCAATTTTATCAGTTTAAAAAATTGAAATTCGCGCCAAAATGTGATTGGAAAAAACCTTTTTCCCGATTTAATCACGACATGTGAACTCGAAATCTTATAGGTGTTACATCGATTATGTACCAAACTCAATCCTTGGTGGAAGAAGATGTGTGATCTCTTGCGCATCCGACTTCAGCCAATGAGCTTCAGGTACCAGTTTATGTCATAATATTAGCAGGAAATTTATATGGTAAAATTATCACGTCATTGAAACAGAAACAGACAAGTGCTTTTTTTAAAAAAAATATTGCATCTTTTATTTCAATTGCACCTTCATCGTTTTAGTTTTGGTTGGTCGCCGTTGGAAATTGTCACTTTATGCCACTTACAAAATGTTTCTCAAGACTTGTTGTTCTCCGTGCAACATGATTACCGACGTCTCGTCTAGTTTTTCAAACGAAGTGGTCACCTGGTTCGCGACGGAAACTGGTGCTGCACAGAACGAACAAAAATCGGTGCACCGGGGGAGCCCACCCTTCCCTTTCCACCATGGAAATATCGGGAGTGAAACGATATTATTGTGAACGTGCGAACGGAAGTGGAACCCTGGCATGCTTCTCCGACATAGTTGCGATCATTTCTTAATTGGTAGTACACTCTCACGCTCACTACTTGGCGAAAATTGTTGAACAGAAATTTTGAAATAAAAACTGTCTGTAAACGAACGCGTGATCCAGTTTATTGAAGAAGACAGTGACAATGATTAATAGTCTATGATTGTCTAATTGTGAGTGATTAATAAATCTACAAGTGACTAATTTGATTTATATTATAAACATAAATGATTAATATACCTAAAACGGAGTAATTTGATTTATATGAGAAACACAACATAAATCTAAAAGCAAAAGGGAATTGGTGATTTTATTTCGGTAATATAAATACTTTCCACATGAAACATTTTTCAGCAAAAAGTTGCAAATCATCCTGGTAAGTGAAATCTCTCAATAATTTTAATATTAACTGTTTAAACATTGGTGAAAAAATTTTCAATTACATTTTGGCGCGTATTTCAAATTTTTAAACTGATAAAATTGGTTTTAATGTTTTCACTATCGTCTACATTCTTTAAAAATCTGAAAAAAAAAATATGTTATAGAATTGTAAGACACATTATAGGGGAAAATCTGACACAGTACTTCAACAATCAATTTCAAAAATTAATTTTTTTCTACATGAATTTGACGACAAAATTAGTTGACAAAAATACTTTCAAATTCAACTATTTTTTCCATATTTCTGCAATTTTTTTCAGCCTGGTATATGCAATAGAAGATGAAAAAACGATAAAGAAAAACACGTTTCTCGTTGTATCTTTGCAACAGATTTCCCTAGGCAACTGATTGTTCGTGAAACTACAGCATTTTTTATTCGTTTCATAGAAACATCGCGATTAGAGATTTGGTTTGGGAGCACTTTTCGCCGCCTTATTCGGCTATTCCCACCTCAGCAAAGACAGCCGATAATAAATTTTCGAGCCCTTCAAAAGAATTTCGCTCGAAATAGAGGAAGATCGGACCATTTTTCGCATTGAGAGAAAGATCAACAAGAAGAGGAAAGTGAACAACATGATTGTTCAAGAAGCAATTACATGATGCACGAAAATTGGTAAATTGAATTTTCTAAACTTACTTATTCTTAAAATAATAAAAAAATTTATAAAATGATTAAATTTTGCTTTTCAACAAGACAAAGTACGAGTACAACTGAATTAGCTATCAGTTATACGACGCGCAGAACTTTGATATTTATAAAAGAAGTAATACAGATCGCGTTTCTTTACAGTTTTTTAATTTTCTTTTTACTTAAATTGCTTTCATCTGGATTTTTCGTTTCGTTCGTTCTCATTCCGAGATGTTCTGCGTCCGGATGAGAGATGCATTGACCGAGAGAAGAACGTATTGGATTTGACCCCTGTGGAAGGAGGGAGGCATTCATCAGGAGAGGGAAAGCGTATGCTTCTATCGTAGACAAGCAGCAGATGCGTTGGGTTCATTCAAGACTTCGCCGGTCGATCGCTGTCTGGAGGAAAATTCTAGCGGCCGGCTGCTCTGATCGGTAGTTTTCCGGGATTTCTCTTATCAACCCCAGGTGAATGTCGGAGCAGTACCCTAACAAACGGGCCAGGGACCTCAAGGGAACTTTCCTTCCTCTTCCTTGTCATATACTCACCCCTTGTTTATACACACACACACACACACTAACACTAACACTACACTACCACACTCGCCAGGAGACCGAGATCTTAAGGTGCGTGTCCACTTGAGAGCAACCCTCTCACGAGTTTGTGTCGAGAGTGATTCTCACCATTGGACACAGTTTTGAGAGCAGACAACGGAGAGTGACGGGATGCTCGCGGAGAGTGGTCGCCATCTTAACTACTCGCCAGTGGACATGCCTGCGAGAGGACTCGCACTGACTTGCACTCAGCATTCGAAACGTGTTGGAAGTGACTGCGAGCGCCCGCGACTGTTTGGTGTTTGTTGCCTCGACATGGCTGCTACCGAACAGAAAATTGCACTAGAAATGGAATGTACAATTGAAGAAGTAAACTAGAGATGTTACAAAATGGCACACACTCTCTAGTACGTATTTCATTATAATCTTGCAGGAAATTGAAACCAACAAATTGGAGATATCTTTGAAGAATATGTTGAAAATGTTCCAAGGGTTTCACGTAAGATATCTCCAAAATTTAAAGAATGTTTCTCGCAGAGCTTCGAGTCGGGTCAGATCGATCGGGGAATATTCAGTTAGGGAAAAATCGTACGAATAGTTTACGCGCTAATGTTGTTCACAGACGGCCGATCAGGCAGAAATAGCCGGAAAGGCGGACGTTATGAAAGAAATTAAAAAATTTTTCGGTATGAGGGGGCTCTAAAACGTGAATTTACTTCGAAATCTCGAAATCGAATTTTCCGCAGCATTTCATAACTTTCTCTATATTACGTATATACGTAATAGGTCCGTTTATACGAACCTATTTGAGAAAGTATAAAGAAAATTCACAATTTCCGGAACCAGGTAAGCAAAAAACTACTCTGAGGCCCCTGTTGTGTGATTATTTATATTTGATATTCAAGTAAAACGTGTAAACAAGTAGCCTACTAATGGAAACTATTGTGTTTGATCTTGAAGTTCTGAGGTTAGGTTAATCAATGTGTGTTGTTTAAAATTTATCTAAAATGTTGCGCATCCTCTATTTCAAATACTTTGACAAGTGTTGAGCAATCACTCATCTGTGGTCAACTATCAATCCACATTCTCACCCATATACTTTTCTTCTTTTGCAAAGAAGCGTATTAAGTAACGAAAGCCACCGTCGATATCTTCTTTGCCTCCATTTTTAATCTCGCATCGCCGAGCCTACTGCTCTCCAGTGGACAGGCAGGAGAGGTAATCGCGAGAGGGCGCGGCGAGTGCTCTCTCGAGAGGCAGGTATTTCTGCGAATCGCTCGCAGGTGGACAGGGTATTGCGAGCTTCTGCCGAGACGAGCTCGCGCTAGTTACTCTCTAGTGGACACGCATCTTTAGAGCTTGTCCCGGCTGGACTGTTGTCCCGCTGCTGAAAAGTACTTGACAGAGGAAAACTCCGTTTGCCGGAGGTAGGACTGCGCCGGATCTCGCCATCCAGCGGGGGAAGATCATCGCCACATTCCGAGGAGAAACATGTTCTACACTTACGGGACTAATGACCTTAGCAGTTCACGCGCTTGCAATCACTAACAGTCAATCATCGTCCTCGCCGGAGAAGCGGACGCCTGAGATCCCAGCCGATGGTCACGCAGTCATTAAACAACAGACTGCTGTTGTGAACTACCGCTCAGCCCACAACTACCTAGAATTGTAGGATTATTTCGCAAGAGCTATACGCGCAGAGACAGAAAGCGTAAATGAAAAAATTATAACTCAGAGCCGTTAATTTTGAAACTAGTATTGATAAACGCGGTCAATGTTATTTTACCGGAGAGTATTTCAGCGCACGCAGGCATCGGTAGGCAAAGCTCGCTGTTAAGAAAACCTCTAATATACCTGTAAAAGTGAAATTTATGATAGGTAATAACTATTCTGAACAGTTATCATAATTATTTCATTGTTCATTCGTGAACATGTGGATGTTTACTTTTGTTTCACTACACAGAAAATTAAATATTTTTATTATAGTTAAAAGATTCAACTCAATATTTAAATAAATTAATAGAAAAGAACTATTTCCACTTAATAATACAGCAGCTTAATTAAACCAGAATAGCTACTGACCGTACTGCCATGGAAAAGTAATATTTCGCGTCGAAAATGCCTTGGCCCAAGAAATTGATGGCGATGGACATCCCTGTCTGGCGACTGCGCTATCTCTAACGAAGTTTTTCAAAACATGATTGATTTTTTCGTGTTTCCGTGCGCGTCAACTGCTCGGTCATTAGTCCCGTTAGTGTAGTGCATTTTTTTCTCGGGAGATAGCGGTGATCTTCCCCCGCTGGAAGACGAGATACGGCACCGACCTACCGTCGGCTAGTGGGGTTTCCCCTAACCAGGACTCTCCCACCAGCGGGGCACTGCCCCAGCCGGGACAAGCTCTAAGCTCCCGACCGGTCTCCCGGAATATGTGGTAGTGTAGTGCATGTTAGTGTAAGTGTGTGTGTAAGAGGAGAGGATAGGACAAGGAAGAGGAATGACAGATCGCGCGCGGTCCGTGGCCCGTTTGGTAGGGTACTGCTGTTAAATTTGAAATTTAAGAACCATTCAACTTTGTGTTTTGTGCCATAAAGAAGCCAACGATCACCCGAGAAGTCATCTCAGAAGATCTCGCATTTCTAGGTTGTAAGCTAATCTTATGTAAATTAGATTAAGTATGCTTAAGTAAGGGAAATTTTTTAAGGTTTAATATCTCAAAACTGGTAAATTCTAAAAACATGTGTGTGATCTCATGGCCATGAGAAGGTTTCAAATACCTGAAAATTTGTTAACAAGTGCTAATTTTTTGGATAGATAGTTTGCAAGAAAAAATTAGCATTTTATGATAAATATTTTATTGATTTCAAAACAGGTATTTGTTTATTGTAAGCAAACCATTAACTGTGGGCAGTTCTTCTAACAAAATCTGGAAATTAGAGTAAATTTAGGATTGAATGGGCACCTTGTTTGTTCTTCTAGCCCCATTATAAGAGTTTTTATAGCAAAACAAAAAATAATTGGTATGAATCCTAGTCTCTCATAGAGGCCGCCACCTTCGTACGGAAGGCTTACAGGTTGCATAACCTGCAGGCGTTGTGATGCAATTGCTCTGGTCAAAGCCCTTGCAATAAGTATTCTATATCGATATTTCCCCACTACCCCCCCTATACTACCGAGTGCATACCCCTTCACCGGCTAGTATAAAAGACGTGCGCCTCGTTCGCACACTGCCTTTCTCCGCCGATTTTAATAGCGTCTTTACGCTGTAACTTTGAACGGCGCTTCACGCCATGGTTTTAAATTTATTGTTGGCTGCCGTATGAGCGCATTCTTTTTAGTTTTGATACAAGTTTGTCACAGGCCATCTAGCTTACGTTAAGTCTTCCAGTGTATCTGGTTTTTGGTTGTGCCGCCTCGAGATGAATTTTTGATGGCTCTGTGATGGCGGAAAGGCCCGGCTCTGGTCAAGCCGTTATTATTTTAACTTGTGTATAGTGTGAGTGTTTAGCTTAGATTTTTATGTGTGAGTGTTGATATTGATATGAAATTGGATCTTGTAAATCTTGTTATGGTTAATGATAATTTATTGTTGTTATGAAGCAAGTGTGTTCGATTTGTTGTTTATGTTGTTTTGTAGCTGGAGTGTATGCTGGTCTCCAAATGTCGCGGAGGTCCAGTTTTACCATTGTTTATGAGATTGTTGTTTATGTTCCAGCTTTTGTGCTCCAATTGTAAGCATCTCGGCACTCGGCCGTTTTGTATTTCGGGAGCTTTGTTCGAGAGCTCAGCTGGGCCCGTACAGCAAAGGCTGTGGTCCATTGTTGCTGAAGCTCGTGTTTCGCCCCGTGAGCAACTACCTCGTCGCTCGGGCAAGAGGCAGATTGGAGTCTGGCACCAAGGCGCCGATGTGCAAAGGCCGCCGGCGTTCGTCTGGGCCACGACCGTCTAGCCTAGTTCAACAATACTCTTGCTTCAAATTTGAAATTGTCAAAAATTGGTAAAGTTATGGTATTGGTAAAGATCCGATTTCATATATTTTGTAGCTAAGCACTCGCACTGTTTGGTATGGCCTCATTCGTAATTCTGTATATAAGTAATGTTCTTTTTGTAATGAAGGATGATTAGTTGTCTATCCTTGACAAATTTGTGCTTAATGTTGTGTTGCCTCGCCCTAAAGTGGGCCCTTATGAGGTAAATCATATATGTTGTAATTCTGCATTGTTCTAGACGCAATTGTTGAAGCGTCTTTTCTCTTTATTTACAGGTTCTTTTTGTATAGAGGCAATTCGCCTGTCAATTTTGTATATTTCGTAGTTCTGCATTGTCCTTTTACATGTTGTTATCATAAAAGGACTATTGTTTGTAAGTTTGGTTATAATAAATTGTGTTCATGGTTATTTTGGATTGTTACATCTCCATTCTTGAGATCCTTTAAAGTTAAAGATCCCTTTTTTCTTCGAATCTGGTGCGTCCTTTCGAATATTCTCGAATGTGACGACAATCTTCCCGAATCCAATAGCTAGGAGTTCTCTGTGTTAGCTCCGTTAATTTTCTCCTTAGGCTAATGCATGGTCACCTCGCTCATTTGCGAGAATATTTAGTTTGTGCTGCCCTCAGCAGCTGGCGACCATCTAGTTTTCTTTACCTATATATTTCGCCAA
>BLKR01013582.1:0-10464 GCA_011170035.1 Teleogryllus occipitalis | reverse complement strand
CTCTGAACAAAATTAGTAATCTCTCTTTTAAATCCATTGTTGTGTGTGGAGATTTCAATATTGATTTTCTGAGCGAATCCCACAAAAAAGAGCAGTTTCTCAATTTAATTCATTCTTTTAATTTAGATATTACAGTGAACGTACCTACACGGAATACCCTCAAATCACAAACAGCAATAGATCAAATTATAATTAACAAAACCACAACTAGATATGAAATAATAACGAATAATCTAGGTTACAGTGATCACGATGCACAAATTCTTACAATTACTAATAACATGAATACTGACACAATAAATAAAACACGCATGTGCAGAGCATTTACTACAGTTAACATAAAGTTATTTACGGACTACTTGCTGAAAGAATCATGGGAGGCAGTTTATAACGCTATGGACACAAATGAAAAATATAATTTATTTTTCTCAAAGCTTTCATTTCTCTTTAACGCATGCTTTCCTATTAAAAAGAGAAAATTAAACATTTCACGAAAAAGTAATACTTGGATCACACAAGGAATTACAACATCGTGTAAAAATAAATTTACTCTCTACTTTATTTCTAAACATCATAACGTATCACCCGGTTTCCATGTCTACTTCCGAGCATATAAAAGAATTTTAAGGAAAATAATAGTTCAGGCAAAAATAATGAAAAATAACAAGGATACGAAAGAAACAATACTAACAATACAAACGCTAGAAACAATACTAAAGCAATGTGGAACATCGTTAAAAATTCGACCACGTCATCACGACATTTCGTAGAGAATGTTGTTTTAAAGGATAATGAAAGAGAAACAAGAAATCCAGAAAAAGTTGCGAATCTCTTCAACCAACACCTTTCTAGAATTGCGGTTGATCTCACAAAGGGACTAAAACCACAAAATTCAACATCATATGCTTCCCAAAAAAATTTCGACACAATGTTTATTTACGAAACATCTTCTAACTAAATCCTCAGAATAGTCAGTAAATTAAAAAATAAATATTCATCTCGTTTAGATGAATTCCCGGATTGTTTATTAAAAACGTGTGCACCTGCCATTATACTCACATTAACTCACATTTTCAATGCTTCCTTGTGCACAGGAATATTTCCAGATACTTTCAAAACAGCAAAACTTAAGCCACTTTTTAAAAAAGAGAACAAAAATGAAATTCAAAATTACCGGCCAATTTCTCTTTTGTCAGTTTTCTCAAAAATATTAGAGAGGCTTTTCTATACGCGAATGGAAACCTTTCTCAGGAAAAACGAAGCGTTTTCAGACTCACAACACGGTTTCAGAAAATCAAAATCTACGGAAACTGCCATTTTTTCTTTACTTAAAGATGTTGCTTCATCAATGGACCAAAATGAAGAACCCATTGGGATATTTTTAGATCTTTCGAAAGCTTTTGACGTTATTAACCATAACATCTTGCTCTCAAAATTACCTTCTTATGGAACTCGTGGTATTGGCCTAGATTGGATAACCTCGTACCTTAAACATCGATCTCAAAGAGTAGAAATACCGTACTGGCTCGAATGAACATTATTTACTTATCTCTCCAATTCTTTGCCAATTGAAAATGGGATCCCACAAGGTTCGATCTTAGGTCCTATCCTCTGTCTGTTGTTCGTAAACGATATGCCCTCATCTATTAAAAATGGAAGAACTGTTCTGTTTGCCGATGACACGAATGTTCTGTGCAAAACAGAAACAATAAATAGTACAATTTCAGAAGTTTCAAATTGGTTTTGTAATAACAAAGTAATAGTTAACGAAGGAAAAACTGTCGCAATGCAATTTTGCGTTTCAAATAGGCAATCGTATGCTCCATTGAAAATGAACAATTTGCAATTAGCTGATGTTAAGGTAACACCATTTCTAGGTCTCTCAATTCAATCAAAGCTCAAATGGAATGTACATATAACAGAATTAAACACTAAGTTGAAGCTCATTATGTTATGCATTCAGAATTCTTTCTAATTCTGTCTAATTCTTTCTAATTCTTCTTTCTAATTCTGTCTAATTCATGCAGCTCGTTGCGTGTATTTTGCAAATGTACATTCCCGCCTGAGATATGGCATAATATTCTGGGGAAGCTCATCCTTAAGTTCCCAGACATTTAGATTGCAAAAGAAAATTATCCGAATAATGAAAAAATGCCATCCACGAGATCCGTGCAAGCCTCTTTTCATTGAGCTTGGAATCTTACCATTGCCTTGCCTATTTATTTATAAGTCTGTAGTAGTTGTCAAAACTGACTTACTGAACGGTGGGAACTTATTTTCATGTAATAGTGATATTTATAGTTACAACACTCGACGTAGAAATCATGTTCATCAAGTGTCAGTATCAACAGCTCACTACAAGAAATCCACATACAATACATGTACGTTACTTTACAACGCATTGCCAGATGAAATTAAACAATTAAAATTGGTACACAAATTTAAGTTAAAAGTAAAATCATTTCTGCTGCAAAACTGTTTCTATACAATTAGAGACTATACTGATCGTCAAAAAGAAAAATAATGTTTACTTTAACAAAAACAAGATATAGTATAATGAATTAGTTTACATTTGCGTTGTATAATTTTAAAAAAAGACTCAATATGCCTGTAATAAATAATACTTATACCTGTACTTATACCTGTACTTCCGGGTCAATGACCCCGATCTCGATCGGGTTTTTGTCCAGTTTCCCTGATCCATTGAGCAAATGCTGAGATGGTCCCTTGATTTGCTTCTGGACTTAAAGGTAGCTTCACCATGCGCACGTTTTGTTGAAGTTTCCTTTTGCTTGTAGTGGTAGTAGAGCTTAAAGTGAGTTTCTATTTTGTTAACAATACAGAAAAATCAAATTTGTTTGTTCCTTTACCGTTAAAAATAAGTTTTCTATAATTTGGCAACGAAAATATCTAGTTTTTGAAATGTTAATCCCTCGCTTTTTTAAATTTGTTGTTATTATTATTATTATTATTATTATTATTATTATTATTATTATTCATCTTTCAACTATTGGTAGTTAAATTGTTTGGAAGGGATTCTGAAACTCAAGAAAGCGTGCGCAGATGATTTTCTCCCCCATACGTCACATACAGTTTTTGACTGTTTTTGACTAAATAAATAAATAAAATAAAATAAAAAACACGTGTCATATAACAACAATCCTGTCTGCATTTACAATATCTTGTACAAAAACCGTTACATACCTTGCAACCAAAACATGAAAACATAATTAACACATGTGAAATGTGATAATTTATACAACCGAATAATTAGGTATGGTCAAAAAAAACTAAACAAGAACAACCCATTAATTCTATCCCACAGAATCATTAGTATGAACCCAAGATGCACATGTTGTGAAATTAAGTCAAAATAACAAAAATATGATAGGTACTAACAGACTGATAATGGTAGATCTATTGAAATATTAGAATTAATGTAAAAACATTTATTTGGAATTGGATTTGTGGAACTACTTGGTCTATTAATGAGATTAACATATATTTTGCTAAAACTCTCTGTGTCAGTTTGTTTGTTTACAGTATCATGCTTACTTATATGGATCTTTTCTTTGATCAGTCTTTATTCGGTTTATGTTCTTTACCTTTGTCTTCACAACAGAAGTTTTTTGAACAACTTCCATTTAAATAATCAAGTGTAATATTTTAGTGTTTTTAGTGAGTAATTTTAGGTTATTTCAATAGAATTATTATTGTAATTACTGTGTTTACTTCAATTGTATTCATTTTTATTATTAAGCTACACAATAATTTAAAAATCATATTAATATATATATTGATTGTCATTTATGTACTTGTAAATTGTTTTATGGCGAGAGAAAAAATGTAATGAATTTATACCTATTGATCAGTTTATGGTGATATTCCTGTAATTAATGTTTAAATGATTTTGGTAATTTCGATTGTATGGTCATATTCGGTTTCTTGGTCTGTTGTCACAAGACAAGGAAAAAAATAAAAATATATAATTAATATTACAAAGAATAAGGTTTTGGCAATAAATTAACAGTTGATTGTAATTAATAGATCTATCTCATGTATAAACAAAAAACAACAACCACAAATAACCGAGACATTATGTATTCACATTACAATAGACTATAGACTCGCAGCGGAAGCTAGTGTGTACCTCATCTCAGGCACAACTTATATAATGCTCGGCTCACCGCACAACACTCTACTAGTATCATATTCATCATCGTGTGTGTTGGTGTGGTGAGGAGGATTGTGCGTTTCTCACTCCTCGAGAGGTGCCTGAAATGGAGGAGCATTCAGCACATGTATTAATTAAGTTTTCATCTTTTGGTTGCAAGGTATGTAACGGTTTTTGTACAAGATATTGTAAATGCAGACAGGATTGTTGTTATATGACACGTGGTTTTTTGGTTGTATTATAATAAATGTGTGTAGTTTTCTTTCCTCATTTTATTCAGCCTTAAGGATGGAAATAAATTTTCCGAAACTTCGGCTAACAACTAACTTATAGTTCGTGTTTATTATGACCAAGCCCCGTTAACCTGCCTTCCAATATTTCATCAATTGGTGGTTAAGAGTTCTTCATGAACCACAAATTGTAAATTCTGACTGCGATACGTATTAAAGTAATTTACTACATACAGGAGCAAAATAATCTTCCTTTACGGTATCATGCAGCCACAAAACCCTTTTTTTCTGTCAGAAAATGGTTAATTTTTCGCCGTAACAATACATAAATTTCTTCATACCACGTATTTTATATCGTATTGTATCTATCATATCGTATTGTATCGTATCGTATCGTATTTTATATTGTATGTGTACAAAAATGAAAATACAGTTACATTTCACAAATCAAAGTTATTTCAATATCTCTCAAAATGCTTCAAAATCTCGTAAAATGATAATAAATGCACTTTTGTGAAATTTTCGTCCATACGAATATTGCATTATATCTCTACTACGATATTCGAAAAAACAAGTGCTTGGTATACAGATTCCCAAGCGTTTTTAATAAGATAATATGAAAGCCTTCGGAAAGTGCTCAAGAATGAAGCTTCATTCAATTCTAGTATAATCTTTCTAGTACAATCTTTCTAGTACAATCTTAAACTGAAGCAATGGTCAACAAGCTACTTACCATTTTTCAGAAAAAGAGATCATTAGCCACGTATAAAGGAAGGAAAGGGAGATTACTGATCCCTCCGAAAAGAAAAAGCCCTCTACAATTCTTTCGCTTCAGTAGGACAAGTTCTCCATTTCTACTTCTATTACCCATTCCCAAAACTTACATCAACATTTGTTGGAGTAATATGTAGTCGTCTAGCAAGAAAAAATATTTTGTGTAAGAAAACGAAGAGATTCATATTTTATAAAAAACATAAAATTCTAAAATTGTATACTTTAAAATATGTATTAGTATACATTGCATTTATTATAGAACTAACGTAAGTTTTGATTAGAGAAAAAAATTGTATTCAAATTTGCGATATTCTAAAAAAAAGCTTATTAATACATCTAAGGATAGTTATGACCATTTATGCCTCTCCATTCCTGTGTTTTTCGATTCTCAGTCAAAATAATTTAAATTTTTCATGGGTAGAACCGGAAGTTAATAATTAAAAAAATACTGTTGGGTGCTGTAAGGTATTGTGTTTGATTTTCTGTAACGAAAATTTAATTTTAAATTGTAGTTCTGCTTTCAGCGTGTTTGAATTATTCGCCGGAGGCGCCCCAGTCCGGATCACCCATAAGTGGTCTTGTGCAATTTGGGAAAAACGGTAAAAGCAAAAAAACCGTGTTGATGAAGTGCATCAGAATAATGTGTGGTTCTCATTGTTGGTAAAAAACAATGCGAATTGTTGAGTAGTTTAGTATTTATGAGTATTTATGTGCCTCCATCCGTGTGTTTTTGGATAATCAGTGCCATGCGTTATAATTTTTTATGAATAGTATCAGAAGTCAAAAATTAAAATAAAACCTGTTGTGTAACGTCTTGTGGATGATTTACTGAAAGGTAATTTAATTTGAAGAGTTTTCCTTCAAAGAGTGATCGTCGTTTTCGGCGGGGGTGCGCCAGCCCGGATCACACATAAGTGGTTTTGTGCAATTTTCCGAACAACGGTGAGAGCAAAAAAATAATTTCTGGCGCAGTTTATTAGAATGTTCGATTCTTTTAATTCAGAATGGACAAAGCGAATTGTTGAGTATAAGTTTAGTAAACATTAGGATATATGTGCCTCCATCAATGTGTCTTTTGATATTCAGTGTAATGAAAAATCGTTTTTTATGGATAGTATCGGAAGTCAAAATATTTATAAAAATAATACTATTGTGTAGTATATTTATAAAAATAATATATTGTGATCGATGTTCTGTACAGATAATTTAATTTTGAAAGATAGGTTTCCTTCCAAGAGTGTTTTTGTTACATGGTTTAATTTTGAAGGGTAGTTTTGCATAGAAGAGTGTTTTGGGTATTCGATGTGGATGCACACATCCAGGTGACACATCAGTGGTTTTGCTCAATTTTCCAAAAATGTTAAGAGAAAAAAATTGTTTATGTGCTTCATTAGAATAATGTTTGTTTCTGGTTATTGGTGAAGATTATGGCGAACTATTAAGTAGTTCAGTATTTATTATGATTTATGTGCTTCCATCCGTGTGTTTTCTGATATCAAGTGTAATAATTTATAATTATTTTACGGATAGAATCGGAAGTGGTTTTATTCTATGGTGGGGGTGTGCCATTCCAAATCACACGAAAGTAATTTTGTTTAATTTTCGAAGAAAAAAAGGTGGAAGCAAAAAATCACTGTTGATGTAGGTTATTCAGTGTATTGGCAAAGAACAATGCTAATTGTTGAGTAGCTTGTTTTTTTATGATTTATGTGCTTCCATCCTTATGTTATTCGATACTCAGTGTAATGAATTATAATTTTTAGGTGAATAGTATCGGAAGTCAAAAAGTTAAAAATAATACTGCTGTGTAGTTTGATGTATTGTGGCTGAAGTTCTATAAGATAATTTAATTTTAAAAGATACTTTTCCTTCAAAGTGTGTTTTTGTTATAAAGCGGTGGCGCGTCAGTTGGGGTGACACATAAGAGGTTTTATCCAACTTTCCAAAAAAACTGTTAGAGTAAAAACAATATTGTTAGTGTAGATTATTAGAATAATGTTTGTTTCTGTTTGTTGGGAAAGGACAATATGAATTGTTGAGTAATTTAGTATTTATGAGGATTTATGTTCCTCCATCCGTGTGTTTTCTGATACTCAATTATAATTTTTTATGAATAGTATCGGCAGTCAAAATTTTAAAAACAATATTGTTATGTTGTATAATGTATTATGGCTGAATTTCTGTAAAGATAATTTTATTTTGGAAGATAGTTTTGCTTCAAGGTGTGCTTATGTTATATGGCTAGGGTGCGCCAGTCCGGTTCACACGTAAGTGGTTTTGTTAAATATTCCAAAACTCTGTGAGAGCAAAAAAATCATTACTGATGTAGTTTATTAGAATAATGGTTGGTGCTGTTGTTGGTAAGGATTACTGCGAAATGTTGCGTAGTTTAGTATTTATTAGGATATTTGTGCCTCCATCTGTGTTTTTTTCGATACTCAGTGTAATGAATTATTGAATTTTGTTTAAGATAATTTAATTTTGAAAGATAGTTTTCCTTGTATGTGTGTGTTTGTTATTCGGCACGGGAGCGCCATCCCGAGTGACACATAGGTATTTTTGTTTAATTTTCCAAGAAACGGTGAGAGAACAAATAATTGTTGGTGTAGTTTATTAGAAGAATGTTAGGCTCTGGTTGATGGTAAATGGCAATGCGTTCTGCTGTTTAGTTTAGTTTTTATGAAGAACTATGTACATCGATACGTGTTGTTTTGGGAGTGTAATGTAAAGATTTATAATTATTTGGGGAACAGTAAATGTTGAAAACTGCAAACCAATATTGTTGTGTAGTGTATAGTTTTGTGGTTATTTTTGTCTCAAGAAAATCAAGTTTCGGTGGTTAGTTTTTTCTACGAGTCGTTTTCTTACACGTTGGTATTATGCCTGTCCGTGATTTCGACATTTCGTTTTTTTATTTTCGAAAAATGGTAAGAGCAAAAAATTAATGTGTATATATTTGAAAAGCCCCAAAATAGCACAATATTTTGTGTATAAAGCAAATAGTTTTTGGTCAATTTGCTTTGCCTTTAACCCAGCAAAGCCTCTAAGTTTTGGAAAAAGCGTTGGAGCAAAAAATTTAATTTTTGAATATTCGGAAAGCACAAAAATATCACAAAATTCTGGGTATAAAGAAATTTTTCATTTGGAAAATGGAATTATCAGCTTAAAGGTAAGCTTAAGCATTAAAGCTTAACGGACGTGATTTTCAACAGCATTGCATTACTTTATATCGCATATATCATCCCTATATAATATTTGAGTAACTCTTCGAATGTGCGGATGTGCTGTTACGTCACTAACGGTTCACCACTTCCCGTTAACCAATCCAGACATTCGACGCCTATCGGTCTCCTGATGAGAACTAATTATTTGTTTTCGGATCAGGCCATAACATTGTAAGAAATATCCAAAAACGTGTTTTTTTTCGTGTTTGGGCGCTTCGATCTTGGTGAGTATTCCGGAAAGAAAATCAACGCCACCTAAATAGATCTGTAAGTGGCGTTGATTAAACTCCCGTACCCACGGAGAGAAAGCCGTAGACATAGAGAAAGACGTAGAGAAAGACGTAAGCGTAGGCGTAGACAAAGACGTAAACGTAGACGTAGACGAAGGCGAAGACGAAGGCGTAGGCGTAGGCGTGGACGTAGGCAAAGACGTAGGCAAAGACCTAGACGAGGACGTAGACGTAGACGTAAACGAGGACGTAGACGTAGGCAAAGACGTAGATGAAGACGAAGACGAAGACGAAGACGAAGACGTAGAGGAAGACGTAGAGGAAGACGTAGAGGAAAACGTAGAGGAAAACGTAAAGGAAGACGTAGAGGGAGACATAGAGGAAGACGTAGAGGAAGACGTAGAGGAAGACTTAGAGGAAGACGTAGAGGAAGACGTAGATGAAGACGTAGAGGAAGACGTAGTGGAAGACGTAGTGAAAGACGTAGTGAAAGACGTAGTAAAAGACGTAGCGAAAGACGTAGTGAAAGACGTAGTTAAAGACGTAGTTAAAGACGTAGTGAAAGACGTAGTGAAAGACGTAGTGAAAGACGTAGTGGAAGACGTAGTGGAAGACGTAGTGGAAGACGTAGTGGAAGACGTAGTGGAAGACGTAGTGGAAGACGTACAAGAAGTCTTAGTACACGACAAAGAATACGAGAAAACAAAAACGCATAATTTTATTTCACAGAAAATGAACTAAATACGTGGACGGCCTATTAAGTTGCTCGTATAAGATGGCCGTGGATGCACGTCTCCAAAAACATAGCCGTGTCATCGAGCTGGTCGCTGCGTGTGGGCTGCGGGGTCAGCGTAATGTGTTCAAAGAATACCGAGAAGATAATTTTATATTAAAAATCCGGATAAGCCAAGTGACCCGGAGGTGCAATAGATAAATGCGTGTTTGCCAAAGTCGTGTAGTTTTTAATTAATTTTAAAAATATATATTGCGACTAATTGAAAGAATAACATTTTGAAATAACGCTTGACGTAGGCAGTTTTATAAAACAATTACAGTACCTAAGTTTAGGAATGCCAAAGACAGAAATCGTGCTCAATATCACAAAATAATTGCGACATTTTCAGTGGTTAGTTCGCAGCACTGATAAAACGTCTAAGGTGAACAAGGAGGACTCTGAATCGAAGAAAGAAAGATAAAAATAAAAGTCAAATAACCGCAGAAAGTTTAAAGAGCCGGAGAAGCGAGAGTCGGCTAGAAACTTTATATTACTCCATATATACGTACTACATACATAAAAAATTACAAATGACTAATTGATTTTCTGTGAAATTTAGTTTCAGCGCTTAGCTGCATTAAAATGTTTACTCGTGCACAATACCGGATGCATAATGCTGTAACGCACAGTTTAGGGGCTGCCCGTTTGCAATTAGGATGAAGCACGATGATATTTTCACATTTAAAGCAAGGATATAAAAAGTACCGAATGTTCGTTACCATTTATTTCACATTGGTTTCATAATAAGGAATTAATAGTAAACGAAGGAAAACCGTGTCAATGCATCTGTAAATTTCAAACGAGCAATATCACACGGGTTTAAAAATGAATGATGTCCAATCGGCTGATATTATGGGGACAAAATTTTGGGGTCTCTCTATTAAAAACCTCAAATAGAATTCACATAAAATTAATGGAACACAAAATCAATGTGAAAGGAAAATATCGTCATGCGAATAAAAAAATGTTGCTTAATACTATTTTGTCATTACCGTATTCTGCCAAGTAGTGATAACAGATATTTTGCTTCTCGAATTTATCCATATTTTACAGAAAT
>BLKR01013581.1:0-10468 GCA_011170035.1 Teleogryllus occipitalis | reverse complement strand
ATATATATTAAATGTAATTAAGTATTATATAACAGAATTTCTGGAAAAATGGCACTATTATTGCAAATAAACATTTAAAGAAATACGATTATGCATTTCTTTTGTGTAAACGCGTAAGGAAAGCACTTAAAAAATTGTAGAGTAATGATAGAGACTGAAAAAATATGTAGTATGAAACATCAAAATTAGCACATAAATGTAATTGAAACAGTGAGAATGTGTAATAAATATGTAAAATCGGATATATTATAAAATTTAAAATACACTAATTATAAAACACATTTACATAATTCAAAATTACAGTTATAAAAATATTAATGAAAATGTTTAAACAATACAAAATTTTAAAAATCATTTGGAGAGCATAAATTGATGCACTTTTTGCATCATACACCTTTCGCGTCAGTAATAATATCTTCATCTATTGCTATCCAGGACCGTAGTTTACAAGCTAGACCACACGCAATAGAAGCCATCGAACAAACTGACGGTATCTACGACCAGCACACAATCACTGCAGCGTGCAGCATTCTCATCGAAGTTTTACACGTCAGCAATCACTAAAGTTTCTCGGAAATTGAAATTAAAGATCACGAAACTTGGCGTCAGAGATTGTTTTCACACCTAAAGGTGAAAATGATCTCAGTCGCCGACGCGCCCTTTCCACCACTAAGATAACTGCAGCAGGCGCGTCGGTCTGTAAGAACATTCGAACGCATCTTAACGAAAATATTTGTCGTCTCCATGCAAGATTTCGTAATGCCTTTTAACACTGCTCTATTTTGTTATTAAATACTTTTTTTTCCTAGGGCTTTTATCCAGCCGACAGCCGGTTGCCCTTTACGTCCCGAAGGGACGCATACTCGACCATACACTAAACAAACACTTGCAGGCTCCTCTGATCTGGGGTCAGCAGAACGCGAGGCCCTCCGCAACAACACATACCCAAATTCAAGGGACAAACAGCCATGCCCAAGGCGGGACTCGTACCCGCGACCCTTCGGACCGAAGCGCTGAGTCGGTACTCGCTCTTAGCCACCTCGGCCATCCAGGTCGGCGTTATTAAATACTTTCTGCATATTAAACGAAGTGCATCACTTCCGCTCACACTGCACAAGGAAACAAGAGTCCACTCGGACTGAAACTTTGTACTTCTTGCGACCCGCCATGGCCACCTTCTGTGCAGCCCTGAGGAATCGGAGCGCGGACTTCGCGTCGTCGCGGCCACTGCGTGCCCTTGCCATGCGCAAGCGTGCTGCGTTCGACGGCCCTGCCCCAAGGGCTTTGAAGGAGTGGATACACAAGGGCTCTCTTTTTTTTATCTAGGGCTTTTATCCAGCCGACAGCCGGTTACCCTTTACGCCCCGATGGGACGCATATTCGACCATACACTAGATACCAACACACTTGCGGGCTCCTCTGATCTGGGGTCAGCAGAACGCGAGGCCCTCCGCGACAACACATACATACAAAGTCAAGGGACAAACAGCCATGCCCAAGGCGGGACTCGAACCCGCGACCCTTCGGACCGAAGCGCTGAGTCGGTACTCGCTCTTAGCCACCTCGGCCATCCAGGTCGGCCAAGGGCTCTCTTTCCAAAATAATATTGCGGAAAAGTTTTTCAGCTTTTCCGATACAATAAATCGATCTTCTAAGCCAAAGTTATTAATGATTTTCATTATTTTTTAAGTTTTCAGCATAAAAAACACAATGGTTTCTTTACGTTCCTCAGGTAGTCACGAGGTGGTAGAGCTCGACAGTGCTTTCTTTGCATACAAGAACATTTGGAGCACATTTAGTAAGCACGGCCTTCATGAAAAATATGAATTCATTAGCGACGTTTTATTCTTCGTACTACGTCTGATACTATATGAAGCACAATTCAGCAACTCTATGCAGTGCGATAGGCTATAAGATTTTCTTGCGAGAAGTCCTTGATTTGACGATGGGGTAAGTACGATCGAGCTCTTAGTTAAGAAAGTCGGTTGAGAAAACATCAGATTTGCAATCAGAAGTACGCAAATGCTAGACGTGAAATAGCAACATATTAAATACATCAGAACTAAACGGTGTTCATTTTAAAGCACCTTTGACATTGGCAAGATATCGGGTAAAAAAGACAGCTCTTTTGTGATAACTGGTAATGAACGATGGATCTCCTCTTTTCTTCTCCTGATGTAAAAAATGTAGACAGGTTATTTTGGAGCAAAGTGCAGCAAAATTCACAAATTGAATTGTTTGATTTAACTATAAACAATATATCATGTAATGTTTACATTAACTTACATCTACACATACATCTTTTTGTGTGCAAAGATTGCGAAACAGAGGATAAATAGCGGCAGAAGGTCTATTTAGGTGCAGTGGGGTGATTTAGGTGCAAATTAAGTGCATGACCCTAACAGCACTCCCACACACTCTGCTCACATGAATATATCGCAAATAGCATCAGCACCCAATTATAATATTCCACATAGAATAAAATACTGTTTCCCAAATGAAATTAAAAACTTAATCAAAAACCTCCCTCTTAAAAAAGCTCCTGGCCACGATAAAATAAGTAATATTATATTAAAAAACTTGCCTAACCCTACAATAGTCTACATTAATAATATACATACAATTCAATTCTCAGAACAGGATACTATCCAATAATATGGAAAAAATTCCAACATAATCCCGATACCCAAGCCCAATAAAAATTACAACCACACCGAAAGCTACAGACCAATCACTCTCCTCCCGTCTCTATCCAAGATTCTAGAAAAAATAATATTAAAAAGATTTAATAAACATCTAAACATAACCCAGACCATACCGAAACACCAATTTGACTTCTTCAGTAAATTATCCACCTCACACCAGCTACTTCGAATATCCGAACACATCCATACTGCCTTCCAGAACAAACACACAATACCCACCTTCCCAGATATTTCACAGGCGTTCGACAGAGTTTGGCACCCAGGTCTAGTATATAAGTTAAAAACCATAGGATCTCCAAATTACCTACTACAAATCAATAAAAATTTCATAACAGACAGGACATTTACAGTAACAGTAGAGAACCATGTTTCCAAACCCCGCAAAATAAAAGCAGGACTTCCCCAAGGATCACCCCTTTCACCCACCCTTTTCAACCTTTATACATCTGATATATCTATCTCTCCCTACACACATGTCGCACAATTTGCTGACGATACTGCCATATTCATGTCCAATCATTCATTAAATTACACTTGCAATAAAATTCAACTGCACCTGAAAAACATAGAAGATTGGTCCTTAAAATGGAAAATTAATCTCAACCCATCAAAATCAACAGCCAAAATGTTCTCTCTCAGAACATTCACCACCCCCACCCCACTCCAAATTAATAACAACGTAATTCCCTGGACCCCATACAACCAAACTGTTAAATACTTAGGACTCAACTTTGATACAAGATTAACCTGGAAATCCTACATAGCAACGGAAAATCAATAAGCCAAAATTAAATTAATACAGCTAAAACCACTTCTAAATCACAAAAGCAGTATCTCCTTCAACAATGCCGTAACCCTATACAAAACAATAATCAGACCTCTAACGCTGTACGCCTGCCCCTTTTGGACGAACGCTTCATAGACAAACATAAATCAAATGCAAATAATGCAAAACAAATATTTAAGATTAGCCACTCACGCCCCATGGTTCATTTCTAATGATCAACTCCATAGAGAACTACATCTACCATCCATCAAGCACCTCATTGCTCATCTCTCGAACAACTTCTATTCAAATATATTCTCCGTAAATCAAATAGCCCATTACAACCTAGCCTCTTACAACGATTTCCCGACCCGTATCCGTAATAGACATCCGGTACATGCCTTCTTGCAAATTTTTTCCGATATAAACTGAGCGTAGGTGCTCAATGAGCATCCTACACCTGAGTAGTAGATATATTAGATTTAGTTTTAGATTAAGCTAGCTCAAAGCCAGTCGAAAAACATGTGAAAGAGTAATTATACTGAACCATGTAACAATCAATTGAACATAAATGTGTGTATATATATATATATATATATATATATATATATATATATATATATATATATAATGACCTAAACGGTCATTTAGCCGTCAATCAGAAAAACCGAGATCGAAAATTCAAATCGGGCGCGCAGAAGAGACCGCAATCTATAGTTCAGGGGAACGAGTCCGTGAACGAGTCACGAACGGTAAGAGAAGACGCGGGTCGGAAGCAGAGTGTGACGAGAGCTGGCACATGGCGTGCAAGGGCTGTGCGGCATGCGTAAGACAAGGGAGTGCAATCGTAAAGCATCGAGAAGTAAATGTGTGTGGAATTATTGATGAGTGACTAGACGATTACTAAGAGCAGTGGACAAAAGTATTAAATTAAAGGCATTGTGATCCGAACGTCTATAAACGATAAATACTCCAGTGAAGTGAAAGCATGTGGTGGACGGATACACGTGGGCCATCAGCGATCTGTGTATGGTGAAATGAACAGTTCTGAGACAATGCTCCACCATACGAATACTGCATTCATGCACCGATCTCAGAAATGTATGGTTAAGTAGCGAAGTACTGGATTCGGCACGGCAGCCCCGCGGACAACACGCCAGCGGCAGAGCGAGGGTCTCATCAAATTCGCGGCGTCAAGGACACGAGCAGAGGCGGCTGTATTTCTGCGTCAGGAACACGGGAATCATCAGATAAGTAGCGGAATTTGCAATATTCGTGGAAATCGGGTGGAACTATTACAGTCGTACGGATCAGAGGGTACAATGTGGGAGAGAATAATGATGAACCTTCACAAAGATACAAAGCAGGAAGAATAGATTATAACTGTGTAATGTTAGCTAATAGAAACTACACTGAATGTAGAATTAATGGGTAATAGAATATTGATATGTCATTATGTATTTGAGTGTGGGAGCTCTCAGATGGTTCAATATGTTCCAATAACATTGATGAGAAAAGATGTTAATTTATGTTATACAGTGCAATTCAGTAATGAAGATTCATGTATTTGTTACAATAATATTTTCATTGTCTTTGTTTTCCTATGAATAAATGAATGATTATAAAGCGGTAAATTGGCGGTTAATGAATTGCATGAGAAAAGTAGCAAAATCCAATGCCAACATCTTCCTGATTAAGGCGCTCCCCCCTAGAATGATCCCTTGTCCTTTAATCATTTCTGACAACAGCATATCTTGCTTTCAAAATTTTAATATGTTGTCAGTACTTGCTCGACGAATTTGTATCCCTAATTTAGGGAAATGAGGTAAGTACAGTCACAATATATAAATATAAAGGTGCATGGCAAATTTTTGAAATGCTTTCTTTTGAGTTATATAACATTTTAGAAGTAAAAAATGAAAGCTTCCAATGTGCTTTGTCTGTAGGTGCATCACCTAAAGATCCGGTCCTTTGTCATAGGTATTTTATCTGTATAGTGGCTGTATACGAAGGCGGGATGAAACGTTCTCTGCTTCGCATTCTGCACTTCGAAAAACTTTGGCAATTTTTTAAAATTTTGGCAATTTTTTACATAATGCATTTTAAGGTTAACACACTTTGTCCAAAGTCATTCCAGCGAATAGATTCCATCCTTGTCGTAGTGCGAATCTGGAAGGTCTGCATAATAGCCATCCAGACAGACATTATTTTTTTTAGATATGAGAATAGGTGAAATTCGGAGGGTGCCAAACCTAAAGAATAAGTTGGATGTTTCAGTAATCCATAATTCAAATCCCTCAGTTTTTCTATTGCCAAAGCATCTTCGTGAGCTAGTACGTTGCCCTCATGAAAAATGATATTTTTTCTTTTTCAATCCAGGACTCTTCTTATGAATTATTTCATCCAGATGGTCTAGTTGGAATCCATGATATTCCCCTCTAGTGATATTGTGGTTCATTGAGAATTAATAATTATCTTGTCGTTTTGCTTGCTTTTTTGTAAATGTTCGTGATTTTTGCCGTACACCTTGATCTTGTTTGGTTTTACATTTTTTTCTAGTATATCTGGTTTCTAGAGAGCGGATTCCTATGATTTTGCATATTTTTGTTCGTTACTTTCGTGCATAGCTATGTGAAATTTCTTGACATTTGCTTAGAATTGGATGTTATGTAAATTAATGTTTGTGCATATTTGTACGATTTTTCCAGTTGGTGCATCTTCATGCGATTGTAGGCGCATATTTTGAAATTTCGTTTAAATAGAGACATCTCATCATTTCATTGAATCTATTTATTTGTGAGCGTTCATTGATTAGAAGGAGCTTGTCAGAATTTGCGTTTTTCTAAATAGATGATTAAATAGTTTAGCAAATACAATTCATTTCTTTTTTTAACCAGGCAAAAGAAACCCAACATGACGTACAATGCACTTCACTATTGTAAATATTTACTTCAATTATTTCTCTCGCAAAGTA
Organism: Teleogryllus occipitalis; assembly: GCA_011170035.1. NCBI lineage: Eukaryota > Metazoa > Arthropoda > Insecta > Orthoptera > Gryllidae > Teleogryllus > Teleogryllus occipitalis. The sequence continues at coordinate 4,023 of BLKR01013581.1, read as the reverse complement.
AGCTAGATTACACTGTATTTGTATATATATTTGTGTATATATATATATATATATATATATATATATATATATATATATATATCAAGAAAGGTTTATACGGGAAATGAAATATTGTTAATTTCAATTGGATGTTAAAGTGTATATTTCAGAATATATAGGTCATAAATGCAAATTTTTAAAACCATATTTCAAGATTTTTTGGGGCATAAAATCCTCTCCCTACTGATCCCTATTCGTCATTTTCGTCTGTATATCTTCCTCCACAGTTCCACAGCCGAACGCTTGCACGTGTGCCTGCTCCCAGCACAGGAACACAGAGTAGCCTGAGTGTGTCGGACGGGCGGCATGGGACGGGTGCGGCGCCAGCGCCAGCGGAAGCGGGGGTGTCACAGCGGATCCGATTGAGCGTGGCGGGGGGCGGACGCTAGGGGGGGGTCGAGGGGGCGGGGCGGAGCTATCAAGCTATCAACACGGGCGATCGCTGACTGCTCGCGCGCGCTGTCGACGCCTCTTCCGGCGCCGCCTCCTGCTGCTTCCGCCGCCTCCCACCTTCCCCCTTCCCCACCTTCCATCACCTCTTGCCACGCCCACCTCCCACGCGCGCAAACGCCTCCGGCACCGCCTCCGTCACGCTCCCTGTCGCTTTTTCCCTCTCGGATTGCATTTTCCGGGAAACTCGAAAGAGAATCGCAAACAAGTTTCGGGAAAGACTATTTTCGATATTCTTCTGTCTCTTTCTGAGAATGTTAATAAAAAATTAGAATTAATATTCTTACCGGTTTCCATTATATAAAAAGGAGAGAAACGGAAAGACAATTTAGCCGCGATCACATTTCTCCTATGAAGAATGTAGTTCGTATAAAGGATTGTGAGATAAATGCATATGCGGAAAGTAGGAATATTTGTGTTGGAAACCAATAGCAAACTAGTTGCCTCTAGCACCTTCATTTTATCCTTTAAGGACCTTTATTTTATCCCTTGAGGACCTTTTTTACCTTATAAATTGAAGATTATGTGTTGACAAAACTATGATTTGTTTTTAAAATATGGGAAATTGGTGCTGTTTTGTTTATCTAATACATAAAAATCAATGTTTGTTGGTTCGTGTTTAATGCGCTGCAGTACCGTTCATCCGATTGCGAAAAAAATTTGTCAAGTTGTTGCTTGCAATTGCGGGAAGGATATAGGCATAGTACAATTTTTGTAACTCCGCTAGATAATGTAGCAGTACAAGATGACTCTTCATTTAAATGAAATTCCCAATATACCTGAACTTCATTGTCCTTTGGCGTTGCCGTGAGATGTGGGGCAAGGTCGAGAAGGACAGGAGGAGCGGACGGTGTGAAAATAGGGCGAGAAAGTATGTGCTGTTTTAACACCACTATTTTTTTTAACACCAGCATTACAAACGACCTTTCCTGTTGCAAGAAATCATTCATAATCCGGAATTTTACGGCACAACTGAAGACGTATTAGCATTTTACAGCACGAATGATGGCGTCATCACACATTCAGCCAATGGAAAGCGAGAGAATCATGGGGGGTAACGGTAAAGGGAATAGCCCACCACCGTTTTCTCGCACTGGTGTCAAACACCGGAGACGTCACAAGAAAGTTGTTTCGCAAAATTAAGTTTCATTTTCTTATAAATTTATAATGATTTTGTACAGAAAATAGCATGTGCAACTCGTTTATAATGTTGATTTATTGCATTCGTACAAATTTGAAAACTCGCTGTTAACGTCGCTCTTTTCAAAACGTAGTCATGGAATAAAGCTGAGCATAATAAACTAATTTCGTGAACTATTATTATTAAGAACTTTACGCGGTCACAAACATTGCGATACATTCATGTTGACTGGAAAGTTATTTTCATCCTCTAATTATACTGTAATGACCTATTATTAGTTATCTTGAGACTTCAGTATTTAAAATTCTGGGTCTAGTTTGTTAGTCGTGTTCAAACATTTCATGTGCCAAAGAACGCTTATGAGATTCGAAACCATGCTGAGTATAAAACGGATTAAGATTGGTATGGCGACTCAGATTAGGAATGCTCTAACTGTTGAAATATTCGGATATTTCTGATGGAGAACAGGCTCCCAAAATCTGTCTCGTCAAAATTCATTACAAAAATTAATATTCTCTTGTTCAAAATCTCAAATACCAAGCAAAGGTTTTAGCTTTTAACTTTAATATGTGTATTGTAACTTGTGAATATTTTATAAATTGATTGGTGAACACGACTGGAAAAATTCGTAAACATGGGAAATAATTACTTTCTGTATGATATTTTGCATGAAGCAATTATTGGATCGACTAAAAATACTGAATTAATTTCAATTTTAAAATTTTATTAATTATGTCTAAAAAAATTTCCGATCTCTACAAAAATATTCAGACTGGCTCAGACATTCCTGTGATATTCCACCTCAGGTCTTCCATTGACACACAAATACATCTACTGTCATTAAAATTTCTTTCACGCCTTGTCAGCCTACCTCACACAAAATAAAATTTAATACAAATATTTTGAACGAATGTTACTTTTACTGAAATTCTATAGTTTTATTCGTCGCAGCATAAACAATATGCGCAAAACAAATAAATATTGCAGTAATAACATAACATTGTTTTATTACTATTGTATTATATTTATTTCAAATTAAGGATTTCATTATTAATAAACAATTAGTAGCTTGGAAATTTAAGTCACAAAATAATTTAGGTGCGAAAAAAGAACGAAACAACGTAATTTTCTGCTTCAGGTCTCTTATTATCCTATCCATGTACTCAAGTCTTACCAGAAGGGATTTATCGGGGGAATCAGGAAATAATGGGTATTGTGGTGAGTTAACTGCGGATAACGGGGAAATAAATTCTGTAGTCAGCACGCAATAAAACTTTGTGGAATCCATTAAACGAAATTATGGAATTTAGTGCGAGAGAATTTGGATGTGATATAAACTCGAATTATTACCATACTTGTTGCAAGGAAGAAGAGAACATAGGAAAAGTGAAAAAAGCGAAGGCCATGATTTATCACAGACGAGAAGTATCAATAGACGTTTTCAGCTTAAAATCAATGAAAAGTGACGAACGGGTGAGAAGGTGATCGGAGGATTACGGGAAAGCGAAAGAAAGCCAGCAGTCCTAGACGGACAGACACAGACAGACTCGTAGAAAAAAAAACACGTTTTTTGTCAATAATTCCAAATAATTCCCATTTATTTTAATTATACTACGAATTCGATAAAGTACTGTACTACATGTGGGAGAAGAAATGCTTTTTCGGTGTCTGAGTGTAAAAATGTTAATTGCAGACCAAACATCGCTGCTTTTTGCTGCTGCTTTACACAAATTTCGTTAAATGGGATATACGAGAAAGAAAAAAATAAGAGACCGAACAAATACTGACAAGAAGTTGATGAGAAAATGAATAGAAGAGGCAATTTGAAGAAACAAAGATATTGAAACCAGGATGAAACGATGTCAGCTGCAACAAAATTCTGAAAATTAAGAGAAAGTTAAGACAAAGAAGAAGAAGGAGAAAGAGAAAACGCAAATGGCAGGAGCGAAAAGCAAAACTGAGGCAAGCAGTTTCTTAGATGAACAATATTGTATAATGCTAAAAGGATTTTTCTTTCCTTTTTTTTCAATTAGAAAATATTTCGTTGACCAGAGACATGATCTTCCATCACCACTTCTAAGCCGCTCTCTTCACTCTCGTGTTGGCCACGAGCCCAACTTACCGGCATTAGTTGCTGCTCTCTTTCCTACCCTCCTTGTCGCTTTCCTTCCTGCTCTCTTTGTCGCTCTCCTTGTTCTCATTTAGCCCTCCATCCCATCCTCCTTCCAACCCTCCCTCCCGCTCTTCTTCTCACTCTACTCCCAGCGCTCCTCTTCCCCCTTCCCGCCCTCCCTCTCGCCTTCCTCGTCCTCCTACACGCTCTCCTTGCCTTCTTCCTTGCCACCCTCCTCTTCGCCCTTCTTCACGCCCTCCTTCACGCCCTCCTTCACGCC
>BLKR01013580.1:0-10473 GCA_011170035.1 Teleogryllus occipitalis | reverse complement strand
AAGCCAAGGCACGCGCTCTGACACACCTGCCAGCGAGGCGGCGGACTAAGGGGCGATGGCTGGTTGGTTGTTAGTAATTTCAGACACGTCAACTACTGAGGTCATTAGTACCGTAAGGATAGTGCATGTTTTTTCATCTCGAGAGGAGGCGATGATCTTCCCCCGCTGGATGGCGAGATCCGGCGCCGACCTACTGCCAGCTAGGAGGGTTACCCCCAAACAGGTACCTCCTACCAGCGGGGCACCGCCCCAGCCGGGACAAGCTCTAAGCTCCCGACCGGTCTCCCCGTATGTGTGGTAGTGTAGTGCATGTTAGTGGAAGTGTGTGGGAGGAAAGATCGTGCACGATCCATGGCCCGTTTGTTCAGGTACTGCTCCGGCATTCGCCGGGTGTTGATCGGAGAAACCACGAAATACTACCGACTAGAGCAGCCGACAACTAGGATTCTCCTCCAGACAGCGTCTGAATTCGCCCTTGCTGATAGGCATGGGTCGAAAATCTTACCCCTGTGGGGATTCGAACCTAGGACCTCCCTGTCAGAGCCACTGCAGTGATATCAGTTGTACTGAGCCACCTGCCCCTATGCGGGGAGTCTGAAGCTGAAGACTAGGGGGCAATGCAACGCATTAAGTCAAATAAATACAATACTGAAGAACTAAGGTGGTGGGGCGTCTCTGACGCTTTAAACGTTTTTTAAAATATTTTCATATTTATTAGAGAATTTTTAAATTATTTGGATTTCGAAATAGAGCCAGTTCCCCATCAGCAGATGGAGACGCATCGAATGCCACCTTCTTCCCGGTGAACCGGGAGGAGTAACGGACGGAAGTTACCAGATTACTATATGTAGATTTAAATTAAATAGAACGTTCAGAGTTAGTTCTGATTCATCATTGGTATGACTCTGCAGCGTCTGACCGGAAGATCCAAAGGATGGAGTTCTGACGGTGGCGCATTCTCGACACAAGATTGTTTGGAGGATAACTTTTGCGAGAAGCTGTTCTAATTGAATGTTTTCTGCGATGTCTACGATTAAATCTGGGCAAATGCAGGAACAGTACCCTAACAAAACTGCCGCGACCGCCAGCGATTGTTCCTTTGTCTTTCTCGATCTCTCCTCTCTCTTAACACATACACACACACTCATGCACACACATTTACTACCGTACGTGCCGGGAGACCAGTCGAAAGCTTAGAGCCTGTGAGAGCGTAGGCTTCCGCGGCCGGGATCATGATTAACTTGGCTATCCGGGAGACGCCGCGTCCAGAGCACATGGCACCTGTGCCCTGGACGCGGCGTCTCCCGGGTAGCCAAGTTAATCAGCTTAGAGCCTGTCGCGACTGGGGTAGAGCCTCACTGGAGGAGATTCTTGGAAGGACAAATCCCTGCAATCCGATGTGTTGGTCGGTGCCGGATCTCAGCGCCCAGCGGAGAAGGAAACACTGCTACCTCGCAGGAAAAAACATTCACTGTACTAACGGGGCTGACGGCCGTATCAGTTGGCATGCCTGAAAGAATCAGACTAACCAATGGAACTCCACTAACCGGAAGGTCCTGGGGTTTGAAATCCTATGGCAGGATTTTCGATACTAGCCAGATCGCTACGTCGAGTTCTGGGGCTGTCTGGAGGAGAATTCACGTGGCCGTCTGCTCTGATCTGTAGTTTTCCGTGGTTTCTCCGATAAATACCAGGCGAATGCTGGAGCAGTACTCTACCAAACGGGTCATGGACCGCGCGCGATCTTTCCTTCCCATTCCTTGCTCTATCCTCACCTCTTACACACACACTTACATGCACTACTCGACCACGCATGCTGGAAGACCGATCGGGAGCATAGTGCTTGACCCGGCTGCGGCGGTGCCCCGCTTCTGTAAGATACCTGATTGCAGAAATCCCTGCTAACCGACTGAAGGTCGGCGCCGGATATCGCCATTTAGCGGGGCAAAGATCACTGCCACCTTTCGAGCAAAAACCATGCATTAAACTTGCAGGTCGAATGACCTGAGCAATTGAGGCGCCCGGACTCTAGCAATCAATCAATCAACCCACCTGACTGAGTCAAGTTTTGCTCTAACAGTCTGAATTCCTTTCTCTGCATCCATTTATATCGTTTGGTGCAACTATAATCGTGGCTAGAGGCTGCTATAAACCCTTAAATGCAACACGGTCGCTTACTATTTTTTCTAGTTTTCAGTGTTCCTTTCCCACTAAATCCCAACAAGTTCTAGGGGTAAATTTACTTCACAATACTACTTCTATAGAACAAAAGGCATTTGTGAACGAAGTATCGTTAAAATGTTATAATCGCTCTAGAGTTGTTAACAATAAATACAAACAAATATTTTAATATAATTAAATTAGTTGAAAAAATCCGACTTTGCTCGGGTATTTATTAATTAGATGTATTCTCTACAGGTGGCTGCGTGTCCGTTTTCGTAAATGAAATTTAATAGAACTAACACACATTCCCTAACAAATGCTAAGGCACACACATCTGTGCAGTTTCATTCTTCAAAAATAAACGAAGTGATTTTTTTACCTTTTGTCGAATCCATTTAAATATTCATTGCTTTCTTTCTTTTCAATAATAATAATAATAATAATAATAATAATAATAATAATAATAATAATAATAATAATAATAATAATGTAGAAGATGTCACCTGTCCAGTGAGACAATTCAGCATATTACATCCGGCTGCAAAATAATTACCCACACAGACTACAAACACAGACATGACCAGGTAGCCAAAATTCTTCACCAAAGGATTGCATTAAACTGGAATCTTCTGGAAATCAAGCAGCCATATTACAAGTACACACCAACAACAATAATGGAAAATTCTACTTGCAAGTTATACTGGGATAGAACCATAATTACAGACAAAACAATAGCACACAATCGGCCAGACATCACATTAATTGATAAAACTAATAAAATCACCTACTTAATATATATCGCAATCCCAAATACACACAACCTTCAGTCCTCCCATATGGAAAAGATTTCCAAGTATACTGAACTAGCAATAGAAATAAAACAGCTATGGAAAATGGAGAAAGTTTACACGGTACCCATCATTGTATCCACAAATGGAGTCATCCCAAAAACCTTGTATAATAGCCTACAACAGTTAAACCTGACAAAATCATTGTATATAGAATTACAAAAAGCTACAATCCTCAACACATGCAAAATAGTTAGGAAGTTTCTGAATAGCAGTGTGACTCACGCCTAATACATATATCCTACTCCAAAATCAAAATCGGAAAGGGCCTTCACTTGGCAAAAGCCCGTAAGGTCACTTCAATCCTGGGACAACATCCAGAGACATAATTGTATAATAATAATAATAATAATAATAATAATAATAATAATAATAATAATAATAATAATAATAATAATAATAATAATAATAATAATAATAAACTGGTACGTTTTTCCTGTTCCGCTAGATCTGCTGTACTTGCTTTTTGGTCTCTTAGTTGTCATGTGCTAAAATAGAAACTTTCATTTTCGGATAATAAAAAAAATTCTTAGTTCGGAATTGTAATTGTCCACGAACTGGCGGAAAAATAAGATTAAAAAATGCAATATTGTGGATATATAAAATCACCAGGATGCAATAGAAATATTTTGTAGTAAGAGGGATTGGAAAATGAAATGCACAGGAAAACATTGCCAACTAAACGTGTAAAACTATTAACATACCTATGAAATGTATTAATCACCCTACATTTGTGATATAAAGTTATAAAGTCTTTATGTAATTGGATAACATTAAATTGTTAAAGTCTATACGAGTATAAAGTTCATGATGAGAACACAAACATTTCTGGCATACTTTAATCACTGTAGAAATTTTTAAGAAATTAACAATCATTAGGGATAATATTCTTTATCAATAGTTATTTGAAAATCATTGGCAGTAATGCCATGTCTATCATTCATCATTTGTGTAAATATAATTTGATTTAATTCGTCGTCAATTAATTTTTCTATTACACTCCCATTAATAATCTTTACGGAAATTTTTCCCGTGCGTTTCTTCAAACATACTAAGTTTCAGTATTGTTGAAGTGAAATCGAGATTTTTCCTACTCTTTTCATCACGATTTTTTTCCATTTCTTAGTTTGGTATTTTTGAATCACGTGTTTACGGTTTTTCTTTTCGATACCTCCTTTGTTATTTTCTCTTACAGGAACTCAATGTAAGTTTTTGTTTTAATGGTTTATAAACAACTCAAAGGCCACTATCTTTTCGATTCACGTTTCTTACAGCTACTCTGATTCTAATATGGGTCAATCTACAGTGTAATTGGACTACGTATGTGCAAGATAAAGTTTATAATGTTGTGAGAAAGACAAATATGGTGGTAACACTTTGACAGGCAGCTACGCAAAACAATCTGCAATGTTTTGCGAATCTTATTGACACTGCGTCCAATATTATTAATTTGACTGTGAATGTTTTCCGTCATTTGCATTTCAACTAGACTTATTATTTCCCAAAAGTAGTTTTCGTTATTTCATTCTCTATTTTTCAAATCATGTCACTCATTGATGACTGTATCTGCATGCATAAATAAACAGAGCATATTTAAACACCGATTTGTTTACAGACCGCAAGCTAATGTCACTCACAGCGTCATCATCTAAACATATTTAACATTGTTTTGAATAGCAAACAGGAAAATTGAAAACCAATTTTGTCACAAAATAAATATATTTATAAATAATTCTGCCGTTAATGGTAAAGCAAACGTTTCTCCATGCAAATACGTTTAAAACACCAATGAGCAACACATAAATTAATTCACACAGAGTTATTTGATTTTAAGATAGTAATTTACGGTCCCGTGATTCATAGATCATCAGACACGATAGCAAAGCTGCATTAATCAAAAATAAAATTAATTTTATAAAACAATGAAAAAAGCTCGAGTTATTCTTTTAGAAAGTACTATATCCTATTAAAAACCTTGATACAGAATATTTTAACCAATTTTGGCATAGCAAAAACACCAGGAAGCATTAACATCAATTATTATTTAAAAAATTACAGGTTTTCGTTTAGAAAGGAATTTTAGCTTTCTACATAACCAAATTTCGTTAATTTAAAAGAATGATAGTGGGCCCTAGTTGAGTTATCACTTCCTCTTATTAACTCTTTCAGTTAAATCGCTAATTTTTTATTTATATCTGAATATATCTATTTATTGTCATGACCCAACTTATCCTTGACTCCCGTTTTCTTGTGTATATAAAAAATCCTACAGGCCGGACACATACATAATTTTGTACAAAATTTTAAAGGGGACAGGGAATTCTTTAACCTTGTTCAGGACAAGGATGTACACAATTGGCATGTCTATTAATAACAAGATCGGTTTATTACTCAAATTAAAAAATTACGTTTTTAAGAAACGCTTAATTTTAAAAAAATACGTTTTTGAAATACTATTATTAAACTGTGCCAATAAATTATGCTACACAGGATATTTTTGAATAACTAAGCACTCGTGAGATTTTTAGTATCCCGAGCTCCGCTTTAAGATCATTTACTTCTAATTGCTTGTAACTAATTCCACGCATAGCTTCCTTTTTTAACTGATGGCAACCTACAAAAAAGTAAATGAACCGTGGGTTCCTAATAATACCTTCATCAGATTTTAATTTCAACATAACGCTGATAATAAAGTGACCATTGACACAATTTAACTTACACAGCAGCATATAGCATACAACATATTTTTATTAATGGTAATTGAACGGGCACGTATCTTAAATAATACTTATTTATGTTAGGTATTTGAGTCAGTTTATAACATTATATGCGTTTAACTCACCATCCTCCGTTCCTTGTAAAGCTACCTCTGCTATCTTCCCTTTAACTTCGGCACCATAGCCAATTCAATACTACTGCCGTCTCTTAACTATTTGCGTCAATCGCACCAGTAATAAATTCCACCATTTCGCGCACCTCCGACGGGCCGTGACCTCTTGGCCCGCCTCGTAAGCGCTCACGCCTCTCCGCCAACCCCCCTCTCGCAGTGCATCGCGGAATCTTGTGAATGGCGCACCTGCCGCTCTCGCCCGTCATTCCTGATTTTGCGCCATTTCGCTTTTCTTGCCGCTCTTTTATTATTAACTAGCTGACCCGGCGAACTCTGTTCCGCCTTAACAGCCGGTCCCATCTTTTTCTCGCGTCGCACTCACTGTGAGAAACTGTACTATCCTTGTTGCACTCGTGATAATAAAGCAATTGCAGATTTGTGTTTTTCTCTCAAAGAAAGAAGAATTTCAAAAAAACGCTCTGATATTAAATAGATAATTAAAAAGTATATTACGTAGCAGAGCGTTTTTTTTTTGGAATTGATTTTTGCTTAAGAGAGAAATACAAAGCTGTAATCATAGGGACTGGCTGTTAAAGGAAATAAATAAGCAGATTTTGGAATTTATTAAGTTAAATAGTTTATTAGAAAATACAAATAAAAAAATTAAGTAGATTAACCATTCATTATTTTTCCTGTATTTTGGTGCATAGGTTGCACTCTTCAGTTAAGTACCTTGTGATACACGACATTTTTTGTTTTATTATCAGGCGCAAAAACAAACAACGCAGATGATCTTCCGACCCGTGAACTTAGGCGAAAAGGCGCGAAAACATACGAAAACGCGTGAAAACGTGCGAAAACGCATGAAAACGTGCGAAACCCTCGAAAAGGTACGAAAACCCGCGAAATCACGCGAAATCACGCGAAAACGTGCAACATCACGCGAAAACATGCGAAATCACGCGAAAACGTGCGTTCTCACACAGGAACGCTGTCGAACGGGATAAACAGTATCTATGTCCGTCTCCTGGCTCTAAGCTTCCTGCTCACCAATTTTCAGCCAAATCGGTACAGCCGTTCTTGAGTTATAAATAGTGTAACTAACTCGACTTTCTTTTATATATATATAATATATATATATATATATATATATATATATATATATATATATATATATATATATATATATATATATATATAGATTAAGAGGCGAGTGGGTCTCAATATCTATTCTTCTATACTAATATATAGAGAAAGGGGCGTGGAGTTTTTTTTTCATAGGGCTTTTATCCAGCCGACAGCCAGTTGCCCTTTACGTCGCGAAGGGACGCATATTCAACCATACACTAGACAAACATGCGGGCTCCTCTGATCTGGGGTCAGCAGAACGCGAGGCCCTCCGCGACAACACACACAAAGTCAAGGGACAAACAGCCATGCCCAAGGCGGGACACGAACCCGCGACCCTTCGGTCCGAAGCGCTGAGTCGGTACTCGCTCTTAGCCACATCGGCCATCCAGGTCGGCAGGGGCGTGGAGTTACTGGGCGATAATCTCTGAATGTTAGGGACCAAAATATAAAGTCAATTGTCAAGGCGTGCCGTTAAAGATCAATTTTAGTCTTTTTTGTACATAATTGGAAGAAAAAATATGAAAAAAATAAAATTTTAGAATGGCACAATTGATTGAAATTATTAGTGTAATACATAAATTCCACAAAAATAATGTATTTGAGTACGTGTAATTTATTTTTAATTTATACTTTTTATTATTTTTAGCTATGAAGTGAGTGAAGTTTGAGTGCGCAGTACCAATAAGAAAAAATATAAATATTTTTAGTGAGAAAGTGAATGAGGAAGAGCAGGTATTTTCAGATGGGAGCAAGGCAGGGAGGGGCGGGTCAGGGCGGAGCGGGGATACAATAGTAGAGATAGAAGTAGGCTACGCCGTAGGGCAGGATTAGATGGAATTCCTCTTCCTGTCTAGTAAATTATTATGATATTTACGCGGCCAACGCTGGGTACTTCAGCTAGTAACATACTAAAATTAATATATTCGATGTTTATCCACCTTCATTTATTCAACACGTAATTTTCAAGACCACCTGCAATACAATACAAATGAATGAATCACAGGGTTATACTTGCCCACACTAATAAAGCGAATGTTCTAAATTTAATCGACTGAGATGGACAAGAACATCAACTGATGTAATTGTAGTGCCTCTGACTGGGAGTACCTCGGGTTTGAGTCTCGACGATGAAAGTATTTTCACTAGTAGCTAGAGAGCTTGATCAAATTCAGCCGGAAATTCTTTTTTTATATATTTTTTCTTTTATCGTATTCATAAAGAAAAGTTGAAAATTTACCTCTTGCCAACTCGTGATCTTGAAGCGACTTAAAGTTTTAAGCAGTAACATGTATAACATGCGAGTACACAGAGTATAACATGCGAGAGTTTTCGCACGGATACGTTAGTAAATTGATCCGTAGTAATACCTATATTTTTTATTACGTAATTTATGAATCATAATCATAAAAGTAAATGAAATTATCTATACTGAAACGTAATTACCGGTGTTTATAATTATTTTGAAGACGACAGAAATATGTTGTAAGTTCTCTGTGCTAGTAACATGTATTATAAAACTTATTTGGTCGGGCTCGCTCGTGGCACATAGCGAAGTCGCTAACCTTTCACCACTGAGGTCCAGGTTCGATTCCCATCGAATCTCATGTGAAATTCTTTCCAACAAAACGAGTTTGGCTGCTTCACAAGGGCTAGTCCAACTCCTGTGAAGTGTCCTAAATCCCACCCCTATTCTTATTCCTTCCCAATTATGGCCGTTGGGTAGTGACGCATGAGCGCCAAGCAGGATGCGCCTACGCGGAGATGCTACCTGGCGGCCCTCTTGACAAGAGACTGCGACGTGATGGAGTAATCGAGGATTACTCCCCAATCGCGCACATTAATGGAGGATTACTCCCCAGCGCAAAGCGCTCAACGCCCCTTAAGGGGCTTGGAGACGCGTTGCGTCAAGTTGTAGATGCAACAAATTAAAAAGAAATGTTTAGGTAAATAAATTCATAACACCATTGCACCATAAGAACAATACAAATACACAATATGTGGTACATTATATGCACAAAATAAATTGACAATGTACTAAAACATTTAGCAAAACAATACTAGCCTCATTATTTGATCTGAAGTGCAAGATACTATGGATCTTGAAATGTGAATAATAGAAAGAATTGACTCCCAGAACAGTTTATTTGCTCACGCATAAATTTGTTCAGATAAATTAATCTTTGATTATTTTTATAGAAAACATGGATAAATTCTTTCATTGAGAGCAATTGATATGCAAAACAACAGCATAGATTAGTTTTAATATGTAAATAATCATTGCTTAATTACATACCACTGCACTAATCTCTTGCAAATTTTGAAAAAAACGTTCAACAGAGTTCTCTTAAAACATACAGTCTCCATTTTACCTATTTGAATATGGGATCTGTGTAAATAGTTAAATTGAGAGTCATAATAAAAATCTGCCCTACTTTCTAGGGAATTATTCACATTTGCTTCTCTCCTTGCAGCATTATTTTCAATGGTGTGAGTGTGTTCTTCAGCAAGTCGCTTTTGCCTTCGAGTAGCCGATTCAGAATTTTAATAGACTGCCCATCTCTTAGCCCTTGATGTCGGTTTTGATAACTGTGACCGTCGTTTCGGCATTGTTTCAAAAAATTCAGTGTTCAGAAATTTCTGTAAAAGAAGAGGTCATTTAGAAAGTATACGATTGTACATTGTATATTACTGTATTTTCTCAATCATTGTACCTTTTACTCTCTCAACGTACCTCAATTTTTAACCTTTTTCAAACTCACAATATTATCTTGTCACTGTTTGTATGTAACACGGAATAAGGACAATGCATATACTACATTGACATTCTTTACTACTTTGGTTACGGCTTTTTTTCAAATGTTCCACCACCATCCAGAACTAACAAATCACCAACGCTCACACACGGACATTCCATAACCTTATTCAACCCCAAGGAATTTCGTAATAATTCTGAACATTGATTAAACCAGTTGTAGATCTCAGACATCATTCTCTGCTGGCGTGCGGCAGATTGCAGTGATGCAGTGATTGCAGTAATTGCAGAGCAACTATTGACAGTGATGCACTCTTGAATATGTGATGAAAATCTAGGCGAAAAATGTCCAGAAAAGTTATTATTTAGTACATATATTATGGTTTATAGTTGTAAACCATAGCCTATGGTACTCGAGACTTTTAAAGGAAGATTCCTTTAGCCCAAAAGTTTAATCGATATTGATCAAGTACATTCAGAGATTACCATGCTGTAACACAACGCTGTTGAATTTAACTTTACATATTAGTATATACTTTATATATAGATATCACATAGCGAAGCAATTAGATATAACGCTAGCAAGTATATACTTTTTAGCACCACTAGCTTTACTTTCCAGATCTGGTTGAATTTCGAATGCAGAAGAAACCAACATATCTTGGATTATTGGCAACTGAACAGTGGGAAATATCTTCTAAACTGCGAAATTATAATGGTAGAGAATCATATTCTAGAATTTTCGAACC
>BLKR01013579.1:0-10487 GCA_011170035.1 Teleogryllus occipitalis | reverse complement strand
CGCCGTCCCCACGCCATCCCCACGCCGTCCCCACGCCGTCTCCACGCCGTCCCCACGCTCTTCCCTCGCCGACCCACTCGGCCCCACGCCCACCCGCAAGCCTACTCCACGCCGGCCCCCTCCATCTTCATGCTACTTTCAAGCCACCGATAAGCCAATCCCACGCCGTCCTCACGCCTTCTTCATGCTCCTTTTTCGCTACTGCAAAGCCTATCCCACGTTGACCCCACGCCATCTTCATGTAACTTCCACGCCGCGCCAAAGTCAATCCCACGCTGACCACACGCCATATTCATGCAACTTCCAAGCTGTCCCAATGCCAATCCCACGACGACCTCACGCCATCTTAATGTTATGTACACGCCGCCCAAAAGCGAATCCCACGCCGGCTCCATGTCATTTTCCAAGACACCGTCCATAAGCCACCTCATACTGTTCCACACCTCGAATCTTGCATGCACCCATCCACGTTCCCACCATCACTGCAACTTTCCGTGAGCCATCTTCATCAGTGTCATCCTCGCACTGTTCGCACGCCGTCTCTTCCTCACTTTCGTTCCAACACGTTTCGCATGTTGAGACCCGACGAAAGGCTGGTGGAGATTTTGCTACAAAGTAGAAAATGAACGTCTAGTGTGATCTTGAAAGGCGCCATGATGAAATCTATCAGTCTTTTTCTTTTATTCGCGAATGAAAACGAGATAAATTTCATCTATAGGGATGTCGACCTTCTTCTTTAAGGAGTGTTGGTCTTCTTCTGGGAAGGAAGCTACACCACCAGCGATATTTTGCGTAAGGATTATACACAGCATACTACAAAATCATATTATGTCAGCTTCCAAGATGGCTTTGAAATTGAATTTAAAGTAAGGAAGTTCTTAAATTTATGTGTGCTTATCGACAAATTCGGAGGCAAAATCGTCGAAAATATAACCCACAACACTCCCCAATCGTTACTTTAGTACGTCTTAAATAAAAAATAGTTAAATGTGCATTGTTATTTCCCAAAAGGTTTTTGCGAGGCTATTGGCGCGAAGTTAAATAAAACGTCTTGTTATTTGATGGACAAATTGGAAAATAATATAACATTAATTGCTCTGGTAATTCTTATTCTTTTCTCAATATGCTGGGAGTAAGATAAACTGAAGAAGTGTTGCCAGTCATTATAGGAAAGTAGTAGAAAGTATTTAAAGCATCAGAGAGTATATAGTATACTATACTAAACTTTGGGAGAGAGAAATATTAATAGTTTCTTTCCATTTCAGTCTAAACTCCTTATCTTGAATTTGTGAATCGCATATAAACTCCAATAAAAACTTCACCACAAAACGTTTCTTAGGATTCGGCCGCTAGAAGACGTTGACAATTGATTATTGGGAGAATTGCAGATGTTTTTGCCTGTAAGAATGTGGGTAGCGTAGTGTGAAGGTAAAGATATGTATATCAGGAGAACGAAGAAGAGAAAGTGTCTTTTGGCCGTCGTGTGGCGTCTAAAATCCAACTTCTCTCCCGGTCTGAAACTGCCGACTTCTGACAAATTTTCCATCCTTGCGGACACGGTGGGTTGTTTTGCCTTCCTTGCCACAACTGCAAGGTGAAATCATTCAAGTCGTGAACGGGATTCAAACCTACAAGCCCGGCAAAGAACGTTATTGCCGCATTATTCTGCATTGTAGAGAATGGCTATAAATGAAGACCTTCGTTCTGAAGTAAATTAAGTACATGAGTCGTAGTTTAGAGATAGTTTGATTTGAAGGAAATACGTTCTAGCAATGTATGAAATGCAGTCATTTTACTTCTCAGCATTACTTTGGATGTTCTTTAACAAATTGTCCTGTAAAGTAAAAAGCGATCTGTGAATCAGAATATATTTCCAAATTCGAAGTGATGGAGAAATACATATCACTGTAAACACGGCAACGCTACTGATCACATGTGGTTTAATTCATTCTGGATCTCAGGAAATAGCCGAGGGAAAGACTACTGCTAACAGTTTTTGACACTGTTTATTTCCGAAACTTCTTCGAAGGAAATCCTCATAATAGTCAGTCAACTAAGAAAATAGATATTCATCTGGTTTGGATGAATTTTCGAATTGTTTATTAAAAACTTCAGCACCTGCCTTTATACACCAATTAACTCACATTTTCAATGCTTCTTTATGCATGAGAATATTTCTAGATATTTCAAAGAAAGCAAAAATTAAGCCCCCTTTAAAAAAGGGAACAAATATGAAATTCAACATTACCGACCAATTTCTCTTATGTCAATTTTCTCAATAATAGAGAGGTTTTTGTATACGCGAAAATAAACTTTTATCAGAAAAAACGAAGCGTTTTCAGACTCACGACACGGTTTTAGAAGATAAAAATTTACGGAAACTGCCATTTGTGTTAAAAGATGTTGCTACGTCAATGGACCAAAACGAAGCATCCTTCGGAACATTTTTAGATCTTTCGAAAGCTTTTGACGTTACTGACCATTTTGCTCTCAAAATTACCGTCATATGGAATTCGTGGTAATGCCCTAGATTAGACAACCTCGTACCTTAAAGATGAATATCAAAGAATAGAAATGCCGTACTGGCACAAACTGACATTATTTATCTTTCCAATTCCCGGCCAATTGAGTTTGGGGTCCCACAAGGTTCGATCTTAGTTCCTATCCTCTTTCAGTAATTCGTAAACGATATGCCATTGTTTATTTAAAATGGAAAAACAGTTCTGTTTGTCAATGACACGAATGTTCTTTGCAGAAAGAAACAATAAATTCTACGCTTCACATGTTTCAAATTTGATTCGTAATAACCAATTAATAGTTAACAAAGGAAAAACTGTTTCAATGCATTTTTGTATTTCAATCGGCAATCGCATGCCCCATTGAAAGTGAACAACATGCAATTAGCTGATTGTAAAAAATTTCTAGGTCTCTCAATTCAGTCAAACCTCAAATGAAATGTTTATATAACAGAATTAAACACTGAATTAATTTCATTATGTTACGCATGACATTAAACAATTAAAGTCGGTAGACAAATTTTTGTAAAAGGTAACATCTGTTCTGCTGCCTAACTGTTTCTATACAATTAGAGACTATACTAATAATCAAAATGAACAATAATGTTTATTTGAACAAAACAATGATGTATAATGTATTAGCTTATATTTTTATTCTATAATTTAAAAAAACGATTAATATGCCTTTAACAAATAATATACTTCCGGGTCAAAGAACACCATCTCGATCAGGTTTTTGTCCAGTTTCCCTGATTCATTTAGCAAATACTGAGATGTCCCCTTGGTTTGCTTCTGAACATAAGTCGGGACTGTCTGGAGGTTGTTGTTACAGACACACACACACACACACACACACCATACTTAAATCGCTGCAGCGCGGACGAGCGATGGTGGGCCGTGTGAGGCGTTGCGTTATCGTGCAACAAAATTACAACTGCGCTTTATTTTCCCTGTCGCTTTTCTTTATTTGCTTTACGCAACCGGTTCAACGTTTGACAATACGAACGCACCTCCAATTTAGAGTGATAAAACAGTTGACACGCCATTGAGCCTAGACCGCTCTTCGCACACAACACGACGGAACACCAACCTTCCCATCGTACGTTGCAGCAGTTACTGTTGTTTGCTTCGCATTGACCACGGTCATGACCCACAACGTACTCTCGCGGCGAGCTAGTGTAACATACTTTTTGATTCGCCGAGTTATTCTTAAAATTAGTGTTCGTCTGTAGGATTAGAATGCTTTCTCTAAACTACAGAAATAACATGCCAAAAAATAAAAATTATTACAACACTGTTTCTCGTGGAATTGGACTTGACCCACATAGGCTCTGCACCCTTCAATCGTTTGCCTTAACGATGTGAGTTAGTCGGCCATTCTGAACTGGTGTGATGGGTCACCATGACGCGCCTACCGAGAAGCCGTAAACTTTATTTATTCATATCAGTTCAGATTCAATTTTCCACCGTGAATCTTCCAGAAAATTGGGATCAAAAAACGGCTGTTCTCAGCGCGTTTGCCGTCACAGCAGCACCTACCTCCCTGCTATATATTTCTTCAAATGCTGCTCTGCCGGCAGTTGCCAGTGCAGAACATCGCATCTCGCGACGCGATGGTCGTTGCCCAACATCCTCGGGATCTGAGCGTTTTATGCCGCGACGCGTGACCTCTGAAAAAGTACTTTATGTCTCTGCGACTCCTATAAAGCAGAATGTCAGGCACTTGATTTTTTTCTGCAGGTACAGTGTGTACCAACTTGCCGTCCCTCAATGACCTTCTTTGATCAAAAACAGAGAAGATAGAGTCACAGCACAGCGACCTTCAAGAAGATGCAGAAACTTCGTAGCAGACGAATTATTCGATATATCATTAAAGATGGCGCCATGCAAAGAATTTATTGGACATTTTTTAAACCTTCAGAAGACGGCGTATCGTACTCAATATTGAAACAAAGTGTTGATGACTGGCTATCTTACCGCTGAGATTTATGCGCTTGTTCTAACGCATCCTATGACCGGCCACGGAGTTGTTGAGATAAGATATACGAATCATTAATAAAAGATTAAGTTTTACACAATTTTTTAAAAGAATTATGCTAAATAAAGACGAGATAAAGTGAATTTCAGCTAAAATACTAACTACGATTATTCCCTATTCAGCATCTGTCCATCTTCAAGGTTCTTCGTATGTTCTACTTAAGAAGCGGAAAGGATAGCACAAAGCAAAATGTTCGGCACCAGACACAAAAAATATAATAAAATTATCATTCCAAAGGTTAATAAAGAAATTTTTACATAATAATTTCAATGTATAGTTCCAGAATGTTATAACCTACCTTCAGTAATTACACTACCTCAAGCCTAAGGAAATGTCTGTGAAAGAACTAAAATTCTGATTTCTGCAGCAACCAAATCATAACTTTGTGACTGTGGTCTTCTAATCTATGTACGAGGTGTGTGTGTGTGTGCATGCGTGCGTGCGTGCGGACGTGCGTTCAAAAATGTTTAAAATGCTTTTATTTTTCTTCTACAGCTATTCACACAACTGCAAATTATTATTATACGTATACTTTCACTTTAGGTCTGTGCCCTGATGTGTGGTAGAAAAAGAGGCATGGAAAACGCAAGAGCCCTAAAAGATACGAATTCTCTTTGCGCGTCACAAATTCCATTTAAAGGAACTAATCGGGATCAAAAAACTAAAAGATCGGTTTAAAATTTGTAGGGCCTCGACTTACGCAAAATCAATCAGGAAATATCCATTTTCGCGAAAAACCCGTATAAAATGTAGGTGCTTGTGTTGTTCACGGACAGACAAACGGACAAACGTTTCTGAATAACACTTTTTCAGAGACCCCGAAACATGTACTTCTATGAAAATCTCTGCATCGATTTTCTGCAGTACATCATGATTTTCTCTATATTCCGTGCACGTGAAAATAAAATTCACAGAACGGTTAAGAGAAATGAGAATTGTTGTTACTGCATTTCTTTTCTTAGGGAAGTCGAAAGTCATTACTTAAAAGTCTTTCCAAAAGATATTACAACGTTCTGTCGTTTAAATTGACTCACAGCTGCCGATTCAAGTACCGTTAAGATGGGAGTGGCATTACGGAAGAAACAGGCTTAAAAAGTAAGTGATTTATTACTCAAAGAATTCTTAAGCTTTCAACTTATGACATCGCAATTTTTGTGTAAGATGTATTGAGAAAAGCCTTCTTATCTGAGAAAATTAATTTATTCTAAGATTTCCTTCAGAAATAAATGATTATTAAATGGATTCTTCAAAATCTATATGTAAAGATTTTGTAGATAGGAAACTTGCTCTTAAAAATATGCCTTAAATGATCTGTTATGTTCCTCTTAATCATGCGTCTAAAATATTATTCTGTGATTTTACTAAAGATTTATTATCTGATTAGAGAAATTCTTTGCGTTTCGATAAGAATTAAAGTTTACTTTCTGATTGTTTTAGAGATGTAATGTAAGTAAATGCTAGTAAAAATATTTCTATAGAGATGTTTGTTGATGTCCATGTTATGTACACGCGTTAGTTTTCACTCTGGGAGGAGTACACAGAAGATTTTTTAAATTACAGATCTCTTCTAGAACTAGACTACTGAGTACTAGAAAAAAAATATTGGAAAGAAATCTGTCCATATTGTTTTAATGAAGCACTATGCCTTATTTCGGAATGAAGGTACCCACATCATAATACGATATACTTTTCTTGTAACATATTGAGTTACTAAAATACAGGCAAACCTCAAAAGTGTTCCCACTGAGTTTCCCGGAAGGCGCTCAGAAATTTCTGGAAGCAACCCATGTACGTGCAACGCAGTGTGCTTTATGTTCCCAAACTTTCCGTTATGGACTGTTTCTGCCTATCCAAACTTTGAGAGTTCATGTGATGGCGTCGGCTACAAGGGTTGATTTTTGTGCCTTTCTCTATGCAAATAATCATGCAAATAAACTTTTGGTTTCTATTATGCTGCAATTAGCTCGGGAGATGTCACTGTCATTTTAAGTGTCAACAAAATTTTATATCTGAATATTGTTTTTGAATTCCTTTCGTACGAAGTATAAATAGAAACGCATAACCACAGTCGAAAGCTAAAAATGATATCAAAATGACAAATTTGATAAAAGAGCTACAAGGAAAAAAGTCTGGAAACAACTACAATATTTAAAATATGAACTCTATTATCCAAATTGCAATTTATTTTTTTTCAGAAAGGTAGTAAAAATTTATTTTGAAAACATGGCTATAATTCGTATAATTTTTATGATCGGAGTTTGTGTAGAAATATCAGCAATCCAAAAATAAGGACACCTCGTAAAATCTCATATCTTTTTGCGTATTTCAGAAATGTTTGAACCTTTGATTTTTGATGAATGATTGTTTCTCTTTTGGTAATATTGTTCTTTTATATTCAAGAAGTACTTCCCTTATAAGAATTTGGTTGACTGGCCATGTGTTTACTTTTTGATTTTTTATACATTTTTATTAAGTCAGCCAAATTGTTATCAAGTAATATTAATTGCATGTAAGGAACTGTAATAAAAATTATTAAGTTTCTAGCGTTCAAAGAAATTTCGTAAGATGGAGTAAAAGAGTTGAGAAAACAATGTTTTATTTACCCCAGGATTAATGTACATATCAAACACAGTGCTCTATAATGGAGAAACTTTTCAAATTATGATTTTTATGAAACATTTTGCAACAAAGTCTGAAATTTCAAACAATAAAAGTACTGTTTTTAAGACGATGTGGCGATAGAAATACATGAAATTTTACAGATTAATATTCAAGAGTCCTGGCTGTTTCGTTGGTCAATCCATTGATTGATTTTTCGTGTTTCCTGGCGCGTCAACTGCTTTGGTCATTAAACCCGTTAGTGTAGTGTATGTTTTTTCGGGATATAGCGGTGATCCCTCGCTTGATGGCGAGATCCGGCGCCGCCCTACCGTCGGCTAGTGGTGTTTCCCCCTAACCAGGACTCTCCCACCAGCGGGACACCGCCCCAGCCGGGACAAGCTCTAAGCTCCCGACCAGACTCCCGGAATATGGGGTAGTGCATGTTAGTATAAGTGTGTGTGTAAGAGGAGAGGATAGGTCGAGGAATAGGAAGGACAGATCGCCCGCGGTCTGTGGCCCGTTTATTAGGGCACTGCACCGACATTCGCCTGATGTTGATCGGCGAAACCACGAAAAACTACCGATCAGAGCAGCCGTCCACTAGAATTCTCGTCCAGGTAGAGACTGAATTCGACCTAGTTGAAAAGCTAGTGTCGAAAATTCTGCCCCCGTCAGGACACGAACCTAGGACCTCCCGGTCAGAGGCGCTGAAGTGACATCAGTTGATGAAATGGGCTACCGCTCCCGGTTTGGTCAATCCATATTTACGAGCACTTTTAATCTAATTAAATAATAAATGTACTCTGTAATTGAAAAAAATTCAAATGTTATTCACTGAAACTAAAATGACCTCATCTAAATTGGTTTTTGATAATATCATGACGATTTTGCTTTTGGGATATAAAGTTAAAACTCGCGTTGGTACCGGATGAGTGCGCCACTGACCACGCTGTCCGTTGTAGTGAAGTAGGCCGCCTTTTAATACGTCTCAACGTCCAATATGCGACTTGATTCGATGGTTGCTGTGACAACATTGTCACCCGCAATAACAGCACGGACTCCACACCGCGTCGTGGTGATGAAGAAGAGGTGGTATCGTGGTGATGAAGAAGAGATCAAAAAATACGATTCTTATTCCAGTATACAATTCGTTCGTATCGTGCTCCTTTAATAGTACTGTGGTGTTTCAAATATGATGTTTTTTGATATAGTACGTATTTTATTACAAACGCCATTTTCACTTTGGATAAGAAAGATGGATAAGAAGATTGAAATTGGTTGGTTGGATTAGAAGCTGAGAAAGATTTTTTAGGCCCCATTCTCCAAAGATTTTAGTTGTAGGTGCCCTATACTTCTTTCTTAAGTATCTGAGACAAAATTTAAACATTCAGATAAAAACTACTACCTTAGTTTCAAACTATTGCATTTTAAGGAATTCTGATGTTTATGTTCAACAACTCTACAGAAATTATTTTGTTGGTCATTTTTGATTTTCTTGTCATAAACGTTGGGATCAGAAAATAATTTGCCGCTCTATTGGAAATAACTCGATCGTCCCATAAACACTGGAACTCGGCAGAGCATATAAAATGCATTTACAATGAATTAATCAAATAGATTTCAATCTACATCAATGACTTTGTTCAAACAGAATTGGCAACTTCTGATTATTTATGCTCAAGTAGAGTATACGAGAGATACACAGAATTCACACGTATCTGACTGTTTCTTTAAGGAATATTGTAATTTTACAAAATGTCTGCAGTTAATAAGGGAACAGATGAACGAATACATCACAAACAAGTCCGCAGTCTTGAATGACCGAAGGATCGATTTCATATACAAGAAATGAGCGATTTCAATTGTTGAGATAAGCATGTATACATTTATATTTCCCTTGCTCTTTATCTCACTATGCAGCCACGGACCGCCATTGCTCGTACGCTTTTCTGACACTGACAGAACATGTTCTGACTCACACTTATTGATTGCTAATATTTTGTATTCCTCTCAATATGTTTCAATACGAGTGATTAATCTTCTTGTAAAATATGCTCTTAAAAAACACAAAACATAATCACAGGGTGTGAGGCCGAGAGATGTCGCAGTTCAAATACCGGGAGTAATTTATTCTATCACCGAATACTTCATCAATATATTGAAGATAATTTCTTGCTCTATGGGCAATGGCTAGAATCTAGTTTAAAGTATCAGTAGAGTTTTCTTTGTCTCAAAGCCCTTCACAGAAAGTGCCTAAAATATTGATGTACTCTTTTGATGTAATTGTCTCTATAAAAAACGATCTATCGTTTCAACGAGCACTAACTGCGCACCACACACCGATATTCGTTGTTGCGCAACGCACGCCGTGGAGAATATCTGGATTGAGAGATTATCGATGGCGAGATCCGGCGCCGACCTACCATCGGCTAGTGGGGTTTCCCCCTAACCAGGACTCTCACACCAGCGAGGCACCGCCCTAGCACAAGCCCCAAGCTCCCGAACGGTCTCCCGGAATATGCGGTAGTGTAGTGGATGTTAGTGTAAGTGGAGATGATAGGACAAGGAAGAGGAAAGACAGATCGCGCGTGGTCCGTGGCCCGTTTGGTAGGATACTGCTCCGGCATTCGCCTGGTGTTGATCGGAGAAAACACGGAAACTCATCGATGAGATCAGCCTGCCGCTATAATTCTTCTCCAGACAGCAACTGAATTCGACCTAGCTGAAAAGCTAGTGTCGAAAATCTTGCCTCCGTCAAGACTCGAACCTAGGACCTTCCGATCAGAGGTGCTGCAGTGACATTAGTTGATGCACTGAGCTAACGCTCCCGGTGAGATTACTTCGATTGTTTATATCACCATTCAATGAGAACCATACTTCATCACCACAAAACTTTATATCAAGAGCAATAGTACACATCGTGCACATTTTGTAAAACTCACTGCAAAACCGCGATGTATTGACAGGTAGTTGCAATGCAAACACATCTGTTGCTTTTAAGGACGAAGATGTAAAATATTGGAGCACATCTAGCCGTTTCTTTACAAAGAAATCCACTTGATAACGAAGTGACTTTCTGGGAGACCAATGCATCCGTTCATTTACTTCCGAACCGTTCATTTTCTTCAGTCATATCATGCACTTCCGCTACTACACTGCTCACT
Source organism: Teleogryllus occipitalis (assembly GCA_011170035.1). NCBI lineage: Eukaryota > Metazoa > Arthropoda > Insecta > Orthoptera > Gryllidae > Teleogryllus > Teleogryllus occipitalis. The sequence continues at coordinate 168 of BLKR01013579.1, read as the reverse complement.
ATACATCTATGAGGTATCGACACACTAGGGAATTTCCTGCTGAATTTATTATGGCACTTTCTTGTACATCAATATTTCACGAAACTCGTTGGTTCAGAGTGATTTGCAGAGTGCCCAAACAACACTTTCGAAAGACAAAATCTAACTATAACTGTGCATTTCCAACAC
>BLKR01013578.1:0-10487 GCA_011170035.1 Teleogryllus occipitalis | reverse complement strand
GAGTATAGAAGTGATGTAACAGAATTCATCTAAATGAAGACAACATTTTTGATTAATATTCTGAGTGAAGATTGTTTTAAAGATTTCAAAGTCTCAACACTTCAGCAAGACACACATACACCAAACACAGTGTGGCACTAAACTAGTATGCGCCATCTCTATGATCATCAATTGTATTACACAATTAATCACATTATTTTAAATTTATTTCTTTTGTTTGAATGGTCATAGATGCGGTCAGAACTGAAAGTAGCTACTGAAGAAAAAGAAGAATTGACTAGTCAGTTGGAAGGTAAGTTTTCCATAACTTTAATTTCAATAAGGTTAGAATTACTTGTGTTATTCAAATTCTTCAAATCAACTCGATAGGATAGGTCTAAATACAAGGTTATACAGGCACACATGGTGCTCTGCACTAGAATTATGCTATATAAGGAAGTCTAAGAACAAATCACCCTTTCAAGATTATCTGCATTGTGGTTTCAGAATGACAAGGATCTAACTGTCTTTTTGGTAAAAAGATTGTTTTGACAGGTTTGAACCCTCTTCTCTCAAATCAGTAATATATTAAAACAGTTTTCCGATCAGAATTGTAGAATACCCAAGAATGAATTGACGTTTCATTAATGGACATCTCCAAAATTTCAACATGTTCAACGTCAGATTTATAAAGTCTTTGTCATTCTCAGTCTGCAATGTAGTTGAATGAATGAAATTTACAGGTATTAGTGAGTCAATGTGAATATACACTGTATAGTTAATTTTTCCATTGTACATAAGACTGCTATAAGATCCATTTTTTGTTGTTTTTCTTTATTTTTTTAAGGTTTAATAGTAATGCTTGTTGGAGGAGATTGGGAGTGGGGGGGCAACTATCTTTGGCTCTGACCTAATGGGTGCCTTGAATAATGCCAGTTAATGAAAATAGCAAAATTTTTAAGTTTTCAGTGAATGAGAAAGACTTACATAGCCTTCCATCATGGCCACTGCTCCTCATCACTCAGTGTGAAAACAGACACATTGAGTACTTTAACAGATCTTGTTGACATGGCCCACAGGTCAAGATTGAGAAAGTGCATAGGCAGATAACTGAGGTCCTAGGAAACTTCATCAAGTTGATTATGAAGGAAAGTGCCAAGAAATGTTACTTTTGACATTAGAACAGAGAAGAAGGAGGGGCAATAAAATTTTTAATGGATATTATAACATTCTGGAATTAAATTTTTTTTTTACCAGAGCCATGGAACCTAAGCTTAAAGGACTTACAATAAAGTTGAAAGAAGAAACAAAGATAGAACAACTTTCTCACTTTATTATAAACCAGATTGTAAATGTATGGAATGCCCTTCCAACTGACTGCATTCAAAAGGAAACTCTGAACACCTTCGTAGTCATAATTTTGCGACTAACTAAATCATATTAAATGTACAAATGTGTGTATATATGCATGTGTGTATAAATATGAGTGTATGTAAATGTACTAGTACAATCTGTGATAAATAATTGTGATTCAAACTATAAAATAGCTACATCACTAAACTGAATTATTTGCATCAGTTTGTTACACCATTGTCAGATAAGAGTGCAACAGTTGGTTGCAACCACAATTAATAAATAAATAAAATATTGTTGATAAGGAACTGCACCTTTATTGGGTATTGGGGAGCCTTTTTCAAGGGATATAGTGCAGTGTACTGATTGTACGAACTTAGCTGTGCCTGTAATTGTGTCTGCTGGTAATGCAGAGGGACATTCTTGTATTATATAATTGAATACTCTCGTGTGATATGTTTAATATTTTGTTCTTCTAGAGTTCAATTTCCCAAGTTGTGTAAATAGCTGTCAATATCTTAGTTAAAGTGTAAATGACGTGGGGCCCCACATTAACCCTCTAAGGACGAGAATTATTTTTCATCAACAATTTTGCATTTCTTTACATCTTTTAATCTAACTACTTTACTTTAAGCTCCAAAAAATTGTAAAATAAATATTTCACATCAGGTGTGGGAGGGTGTGACGTATTCGTCAAACTTGTCCTTTGGGGGTAATAACTGTACTGGGAAAAAAGAGAAACAGTACAATATGGCAAGTGTTTATTTGCTAAACATAAGCACCTATTCAGTACAATGACTACAATATCAGGATCAAACAAATTACACTTCCCTGTTTAGTGCTTTTAAAAAGTTTTATGATGTCAAACAATAGAAAATTAGTATTCTTTTTCAATTAAATGGCCTCAGCTTCACTCACCAGTTTATTGCCACTCAAATTATCCAGCAGACCTCCTGTGTTCTCATCACCATTGTCTTCGTCAATTAGCTCATTCGCAGACTGTGCTGCAATGAAAATATCCTCTACTGCTATATATCATCACCATCAATGCCTTGAATATCTTCAAGCAACTAAACTAATTCTGCAATAGTCAGTCTCTAAAATGATTGGTATTCCTGATACATTTTAAAAAAATCTTTTAAAAATTCCGATTATTGACTGCAATAAAATGAAGTGAAAAAATGTGAAAACTGTGGAGAAGCGTGAAAAGGAATGGAAAAGGACAAGTGTGACATATATGTCCCACTGACCTTTTCATGCCTACACAGCTTCCCACAATAATAATAAAATTAATTAAATTATTTTCATTACTTTTAGAACTATCTGTGATAGATGTACCATTGAGATAAATTGAATTCATAACAATATAGGCTATGAATTCAACTTATCAATGATCAGGGTTTATCGGAAAAAATATGTTAATTTTTAAACTGCGGGAAAAAATAATAGAACACTTTTTTTGGGTAAGATTGCACAATAATCTGGTGAACCAGCCCCCTGTGCAAAAAGAATACTCTAGCATGTACAGAAATATCGATCTGCAACAATAGGAATTGAGTTGTATCATAACTTGTTTGCGGTGATGTATATGTCACATTTGTCCTTCAAACGTTAATATGAAGACCTAAAATAAGTTTGATAATATAATTTTTGGGAAATCTATGTATAGGACAGCGGTAGTGCTTTGGTTTTTGCGGATGCTTAAACATTCTTTGTCTTGGCACCTCTTTCCTGTCACAGCATTGCCATTGGATCTGTCATTTTCAATGTTCAATGTTTTTCTTCAAATCTTCAAATCAAAATTATGTTTCAAAAATATTATTTTACTTAATACCATCTCTTAGTTAATATGATTTGGTAATAATTGATCATCTTTATGAAACAAATCAATTTTTAAACTGGATAACTTTTGTGTCAAAAATTTCAGAGCATAATGTCTTCAAAAATTTGAACTGATTCCTACTGAAAAAAAAATTGTTGAATACGAATTGAAAAATTAAAATGGAAAAGAGTTGGAAATTGCTTTTTTTTAGGTTGGAATCATTGTTCAAATTGCTTTACTTTCTTTCATTCAAGGCACTTTTACCAATCTTACTTGATTATGTACATATTTTAAGGCAGAGAAATGAGGACACCATAGGAAAAACAGATTCAGTTGATGTCTGTGGTTCCAATAGCAATCTTTCTTACCTTTTCTATTGCCAATTTCTACTTTGCCTTTTATTGCCTATTTCACAATAAATTTGCCTTTTTTTATTTGCAGAAGAATTTCATTAATTTCTTCCTGTTAAAATTCTCCTAAACCTCATTGACAGCAATAAGATGAGAAAAAAATATTTGTCTCCTAACAATAACGGTTGCTTATTGTTTTACTTTTCACCATGATGTCATGAAACATAATGATTCCAATTATCAGTTATCCTTTCAAAGCCAATATCATGGTGGAGAGATGTTACTCTTTAGTTTTCAACAAGAGTTGAAATGATTATAAAACGAGCCATTTGTGCCCAAAATTCACTCTATTCAGAAATAATTATGTACTTTAAATTGTGTAAATGTGAAAAATAAAAAAAGGAACAATAAAGAAAAAGTCTTAAAACATAATTCCAAAATACTTATAAGGATTGCTTAGTCATGAGGAGTAATAATTTTTATAACTTAACGGAATGATGTAAAAATTTGTTTTAGTTGTCACCAAAAAGTACAAAGCCGCTCTACAAAATCAAGAGAAAAATGAGAAAGCATATATGAAGCGCATTGAAGATCTGCTTGTGCAACTTACTAAACTATCAAGTGATTCACAACAACGCCTGTTCGAAGCTAAAACAGAAACTGAGGTAAGAATAAAAAGTGCTGTGAAACAATATGCATGAAAAACTTTTTCCAATTTGAAACTGGAATGCCTAGCAGTGCCATCCTGGTGATATTTAACTGCTTTTTTCTTTGATATTGTAGATAAAGAGTTCATGATTTAGAATTAGCTTTTCATCACTTTTTACACTTTGTGTTAAAATTGAAAGTTTCTAAAGCATATATTTTGCGAAAAATAATCGAATTTATCTAGATTGTTCAGGAGTGCCTGTGACCCTTACTCTAACCTATTGACTTCCTCCTCAAGCTTGCTTTGTGTATTTCAGTGCGGAAAATTTAGCGAAGTGTCTCTTATTATTTCAGATACCTATACAAGTAATACATGTACATACTTGCCTCAAACCATGTTACCTTGCATCCTTGTAATACGTATAAATTGACGAATCGTAAATTGTTGGGGGATTGTAAAGGAACTGTTTCACGGTTTGGAAAGGCAAACCGTTTTCATATGAAGGAATAGCTGCTTAATTTAGTTTCTTCAGATTATTCGTATGAAGAGAAACATTAGTTTGAAAGAGAGATTTTTTGTATAGGATAGCATTTCAGATTTAAGTAGTTGTCATTGACTTGTTTCATAATTTTAGAGTTGATGAGAGTTCTATGAAAAAAATTAAACTGCTGCTTTTGTTTGAAAAGTTATTTTGTTTTAATATGTGATGAATAAACCCATTTCATTTAGAAACTAGCCCTTTCAGTCAGAAGAATAGAATTGATAACCAGTTATTCTCTTGCAAACCATATTTTCATTGTTCATGACTAGACATCTGATGTTTAGGCCATAAAGAATCATCTTTTAAGCGCCTGGGCATTGAAATGCTCAAGAATAAGGAGAAGAAAGACACTATCATAAGTTAACAACACAATGAAATGCAAAATTGTTTGTAATTTTTGTCTATATGATTTTGTAAACTGAAATGCACAAATCAAGTACGTACATTTTAATGTAAAACAAGATTTACATATTTACAACTCTTCTAATTTTATTTTTAATAGTTTGCATTGCAACATATTATCAGTATTTTTTCAAGGACCACATGTTTTCAGAACATGTTGATATTTATGAAATCAGGAAATGCAGAAAAATCTGTTGGTATACTTTTAGGAATTCTCTCGTATTTTAAAATACAAAGACATGAATTGAATGTTCCGTTATGAATTGTCATGTACCATGGCCAATTTTCTGATATCTAACATTGTATATAAAAATAATACATAAAAAGGAAAAAAGTCCAATAATTCTAAAATAGGTATTTATGCAAAAAAAGGCATTTATGCTTAGCAAAAAAAAAGCAAAATTAGTTTTATAAACTTTCGTCATACGTCATCATTTGTCATGATTTGTGTACGTATATTATCAGCCTTTAAATAAGTTCGCTAGTATAAAATAGGCATTTCCCGAAATATCCACTATCTATTCATGACCATCAAATTTGGATGAATACAATGTATACTTACAATTGTGGCTTACAATGGATGATCTCATTAAATGTGTATTAACATTGTGTACATACATCTTAATGCTTAGTAGGTAGTGAGAAGAAGCCTGTAGTTTCTAACATTAATTATGAAATATGAAGAAAACCTGAGCAAGAACTGAGAAGTACTCAATTGAAATGCCTGTTTACTTATTTATTAATTTTTATTTTATAATTTACAAGTAATTGCTCTTTTAGAATGAAAAATATATATAACAATTATTATGAATTATTAAAAGTCTTTAAGTTATTTGTATTTTACTTACAATTTGAACACACGTGGAAAAGAGATGACAACAGATCAATTTTTAGCACATTTGCTAGATCACACATGCTAACAATCAGTGCATTTTGAGAGAAATTAGATCTAGAAATCGGTCATTCAAATGTCGTTTGGTCACTGTTTCCTAAATTAATCAAAAGAATTTCCTACATAGTTTAGGCAAAAGCTGAATATCAATATTATTACCCCCCCCCAAAAGAGAGAGAGAGAGAGAGAGGGGGGGGAAAGGGGGAGAAATATAAAAAAATCATTGTACATTCTGTCGGATTGATGGGAACTTGTATTAGTTCAGGTAGCAATTTGACTATAACCATGAGTTACAAAAGGAAATGGTAAATTAAATTTCCAAGCACAAAATTTAAAAATGATAAAAGGGTATCCAGACTGATGAAACATATGAAAGTATTGGTTGAACTGAAGTTATGTATATTATTTTAAATGAGTGAAGTGGTTCTATAGAGAAACGTCATGTCAAATCCAACATTCTATTGACTTGAGATAAAGTAAATTCAAGAAGCATGTAATTTAGAAGCAGAGTGACTCCCAGATGCCTAATTTGATCAACTCTTCCCAATTCGTGGTTCACAATTTTGTAGTTAAAAACGAATTTGTCTATGTGATCTTGAGAATGTAATAGAATTGCACTTTTCAATATTTAGTAGTTAATAATATTTTTCGCGGGAAACTATATAATTTAAATTTAGTTGCAACTCTATGCAGATATTAAACTTGGATATCTCACTTTACGGTTTCAAATCATTAGCAAATAGCAGAAATTCACAAAGACACAAAATTGTTGCCTGTTTCACTGGTGCCTGATAAAGTGTCTGATAGTCTATCCAGAAGTTATCTCACTGATATGTTGAAAATTTGTTTTACGAGTGCCTGATATCCAGTGGTGAAAGTAACCTGTGGAGGTTCGAGAGGCTGTTAAATGTTCATCTTGTAGATAATCCCAAAAAACAGAATTTGTGTGAACTTGCTGTGTTTTTTCAAGAAATATCTGTGGTATTTCGGTGATGGACGACGTAATAGAGATAATAGACAACAAATTCTTTAATTAGTTTGAGCTTCCGCGCAGGCGGCATGTCAGTCAGAATATTTTAAGATCCTTGACAAACAAGATTGCAGATCCCGTTTTAGGTTAATGAACCTTATGGTGTGCAACGTTATGAGTTTGATGGAACAGAAAATAAAAAAAATAACCGATTTGTGAATACTGACTTATATTATATTTCTGCAAGTAATGGTCCTGGTAAATTCATTTATGTCAAGATAATAAAAGGTATACTTCGTGTTTTGTTAGCGATTCTGAGGTGTCACCAGTGAACTGATTTCTTTTCACTGTGTTATTTTGCAATGAGATCATTTTTTATTGTAATTAGAGACTTACGTGGGGTGAAAACTTCAACCTACTACTTCAAATGTAGTAAGTGAAGTGTCTCATGCCATTGCTGAATTGAGACCTTCAGTACATTTGTGAAGTTTCCAAGGAATGTAGAAATCACCCAAGAAGAGTTTTTTATGAAATTGATAGATTTTCTGAAGGTCATGCAACAATAGATGGCGTTCCCATACAATGAACTGGTAATATGTGACATACATTTTGTCGATGTTTAAGAGAAGTAACATCTCAAACATATAATTTGCAGAATTGTTTGATGCTGAGTGGAGCCAATTTTATAGTGTTCTACTTTACATACTGACTGTCTTGTGAACTATCTTTTTGAATTTTTTTCTATTAAAATAATTAAACACAAGTGTCCTTTTGTTTTTTAACAATCAGTGATTTTTTTTCTTCAAAAGCCTTCATTGTCCAACACAATGTTTCATGTGTGGATTACATGCACCTTCCGGAATATACGAAAACATATAATTGACATAATTACATCTGAAAATAAAAAATGACCAATAAAGTTTGAAGATAGTAAATAAAATAAAAATTACACAGAAATCAGAAATGAAGTTAATTAAAAAATCAAGTATAAGTGAAAAAATATATAAGGTGTAACTACAAATTATAAAAGTAGACAGGAGAGAACTTACCAAAACATGTTAAATTAAACACCTATATTTTTTTTATAATTATATAAAAAATGTTAAAAAATCAGAAAAGGAAAAATTCCCATTGAGAACATACTTATACATTCTCCCTTTAAAGAGAGAGGCATGTATGGGGAGAGGAGAGCATATCAGCATAAAAAATTAATATCATTATTTTTAACGCACTATATGAAAGCAAGTAAAAAAGAGTAATTAGAGGTGGAAGGAACAAATCTAAAAATATGTACACCTATAAATTTATAAAGGCCAACAGAACCTATCACAAAGTATAAAAAATATATTTTTAAGGGATATTTATTTTAGAAAGAACATTGTCATTAATGTTTGTGAAAAAATTTGATTCTAACATATGGTATGAAAAGCATGTTACAATGGATTAATACCATGCTACAATCAAATCTTTTCACAAATATTTTTGACAATGCTCCTTCTAAAATAAAAATACTGTAAAAATATATTTTTTTGAAGAAATATATTTTAATTGATTGTTAGAAGCAAAAGAATACTTGTGTTTTTATTATTATTATTATTATTATTATTATTATTATTATTATTATTATTAATTATTGTTATTATTGTTATTATTATTATTAAAGAGACAATCATAATTTTCTCACATTTTTATCTGCTTAAATTTTTCTAAGCGAAGATCAATCCATTATTATAAGCAAAACCCCTTTATAAGAGACACCTGGGGGAATGGAATTTTGTCTCTTATAAGCGGGAACTCTTATAAGTGGGAAATGGGTTTTTGACACGTTTAGTGAAATGTTACCATATTTTTTATGGATTAGTAAGATTTGTATGTCATTTTAAACTTGAGGAAACATTAATAACTTGAAACCAGATCCCATTTAGCCAGATCTTTTGAGTTTCAATGTAGAACAAAATCTTGTAATCTTCCTGTACTTGGTTTTAAAATTGTTAATAACACCTAAGTCAAGTGGTTGCAGCTCACTCGAACAATTGGGGGGGGGGGGATATCACATTAATATTTTTTAGGAAGGAAGTATCAGGAGGATGAGTTGGACACTTATCAATAAAGAGGAGAATTTTTCTCCCAGCACTTGCCATTCGTGCATTAAATGCCTTCAGAAAATTAACAAAAATTTCTGAGGTCATCCAGGAATTTTTATTGTTTTTATACTCGCAGGGGAGATGCTGGATACCTTTGAAACATTGAGGTTTTGCAAACTTCCCTATCACTAGTGGCTTCAGTTTCTCTGTACCAAGAGCATTGGAACAAAGGAGAACTGATAATCATTCTTTACTCTTGGTACCTCCGTGGCATTTTTCTCCTCTAAAAGCAAATGTTTTGCTGGGCAACATCGAAAAGAAAAGACCCGTTTCGTCCGCATTAAAAATATCTTTCAGTTCATAATCTTTAATGAGGGAAGGTAAATTGTCCTTCCACTCGTCCACTTTTTCCGCACTCACACTGTTGCTTTCCCCACATGTTTCTATACACAATATCATGTCTCTTCTTAAACCTTTCAATCCACCCCTTCAACGCTGAAAAATCTTCAATGTTCAAGCACAGAGCAATTTCATGCGCCTTCTCCCGCAAAATGTTCCCATCAACGGGGGCACCTACAGTTCTGCACTGTTGGAACCACTCCAACAGAATCCTCTCCAATTCGTTGAAGGGAGACAAACGATTTTTTTTTCGCCGAACCCATCTTCCCGGCGGCAATGAGGATTTCTTCTCTCTTTTGCATTATCTTTCCAAGGGACGAAACTGGAATTTTCAATCTTTCTGCCACAGCTCTCAGAGATTGCCCTTTACATTTATCAACTTCATTGATAATGTCCAACTTCTCGGCGAGCGATGAAACCTTCCGTTTCGATGCCATAACTCGGACAAACTTTTTGCCAACTTCATTGAAGGCAAAAACAAAACAAAAAAAAAGCATAAATTCACTTGCGTAGCACTAACGCGCGTATGTAATAATGTACACACGTACTAATGCAGTATTTCACACTAATAACTGCACTAACTACATTCGAAATTGTGCACATGGCAGAAAATAGCTCCAATGTACCAAAAATAATAGAAATGTACACACTGTAGCGTCTTCCTTGTTGCCAAGAGACACGGAGCTTACAGAATGAGCTTTCCTCAAGAGAAATTTGCAGCCCCCTTACCCCCCCTCCAGGTGATGCTGGTGTGCAAAATCCTACTCCAGTCTATTTAAAGCACGTGCCCCAACCCTTACCAAGCTAACGAAATTCCTGAATCACCTGGAGGAAAATTTCACGCTTTGTCTCTTACAAGCGGGAAGGAACGCATGGCGGGGCATAAAATCTTGTCTACATTAGGCGGGAATCTCTTATAACGGGGTCTCTTATATGCGGGAAATAAATACATTGTTTATATACAACTGACCTCGGGACCGTGAATTTTGTCTCCTATGTGCGGGATTCTCTTATAACGGGGTCTCTTATATCGGGGTTTTGCTGTA
>BLKR01013577.1:0-10491 GCA_011170035.1 Teleogryllus occipitalis | reverse complement strand
CCATACACATATTCCAAGATATAATCATAATTCTTAGGCACTTGTGCCTTAATAAAGTACAATGCTATTAAATAATTTCAATAATAATGCATAATACATAAATACATTATATTATGTAAATAGTTTCAACACAAAATACGATAAGGCAAATTGACAAAGTGCTACCATTTTTAGGAAGGTTTAAAAAAAACTCCTTGAAGTGTGATGCTTCTAGAGAAGTAGTTACTATCCAGTCCTGTATCACACAAATTTACGACGAATTATAGAATTCCGAAAATCATACCGTAAGGGAGAAACAAAAGCACATGCCGTCCGCAACACATATTGCCCTTCAACACATTTTCCCATATGTGTACAATGATTGAGGCCCTTAAACCCGGGGTTTGACGCTACTAACAGGGCACGAGTTATACTTGTTATGTCATGATCTGCACAAGGAAAAGTTTTTGACGTTCTAAGCCCACACATACAAGTATGTTGGAAAATAGAGATTGTCAGAAACATTCGAAGATAGGTGACAATGCTACGCTCTTTTCACTTTTAAAACAATGATTTACAAAAATATTTCCATATAGTAAAGTATAATATAACCCAACTATAATAATAATAATAATAATAATAATAATAATAATAATAATAAGAAGAAGAAGAAGAAGAAGAAGAAGAAGAAGAAGAAGAAGAAGAAGAAGAAAATTTATTAGGAAGAGAATTATTTGCAAATATCAAACGTGCAAATACACGTGTGATATTTGCTCCTCAACATTAAGCAACCTTTTGCACACAGGTATTAGGCAGGAAGTGTCGCAGACGGAATGGGACAAAGCGGGATGGGGCGCGTGGCAATGGAATTGATTGATTGATTGAGATTCCGGGCGCGTCAACTACTATGGTCATTAGTAAGGTATTCCCATAAGGGTAGTGCGTCCTTTTTCTCGGGAAATGGCGGTGCGCTTCCCTCGCTGGGTGGCGATATCCGGCGCCGACCTATTGTCGGCTAGCGGGGTTTTCCTCAGCCAGGTATCTCCACAGTTATGACAGGCTCTAAGCTCCCGCCTGGTCTCCCGGCATGTGTGATAGTGAAGCCCATGTGTGTAAGGTGTGAGGATAGGACAAAGAAGAGATAGAAAAGATAGCGCGCGCTCCGTGGCCCGTTTGTTAGGGTACTGCTCCGGCATTCGCCCGGTGTTGATGGGAGAAACCACGGAAAACCACCGATCAGAGCAGCCGACCGCTAGAATTCTCCTCCAGACAGCGACTGAATTCGCACTAGCTGGAAAGCTAGTGTCGAAAATCCTGCCGCCGTCAGGACTCGAACCAAGGACCTCCCGGCCGGAGGCGCTGCAGTGACATCAGTTGACGCACTGAGCTATCGCTCCCGGTGCCGGCCACAGGGAGGGGGGATGCTTATACATTTGAAGCGGCGGTGCAGAGTAGTGTGAAGCGAGGTAAGGCAACGAGCAAATGAACGAGACGAAAACGCTCGCAGAATCTGGTACAGAGGTATGACTAATTTCACGTACTATGTACTATATACATGTGAAATTAAACAAACTGTAGATGTCCAGAACCTGCTCTTCACTCAGAGCCCAGTCAAATTTGCGTTCAGTTCTATGGCACGATCTCGAAAATTTACTCAGAAACAGACGGGTTTTAGTAAAACTATCTTCAGGAAATTTCGCACAAGACATAAACCTTTTATTATTCTAATGTGAGTCGCAACAAGAAACCGTAAACTTTACAATAGAATATCACTATAAATTACGTTTTATATTAGGATTTTAAACAACATGCACATTTATTCCTCGTTAGAGAAGACGACAAGATATTCTATATAAATCATTCGTTTCAAAGACATTTATTTATTTACTAACAACTTCTAAATGACACATACCCACTCATATGTGTGAATATAAAAGTTCAAAATTACCACACTGATAATAGAAGCTTCACGCTTTACAGTGCCAACAACCGACATATAATTCTACAGCCATAGAAATGACAAAATATGGGAATATTCCTGAGATCCACCCCGTAAAAAAGTTATGAAATGTAGCCAATCCTCAGAGCATATACAAAGTTCTGAATTACGTGCGATAGGAGATGGTTTAAGAAGGCCTTTGTTGGATCTGCATCTCGCGTGCGACCCGTGTGGTACTGTGGTTCAGAGGTTCCCAGCTCAGGACTAAAACGAGGCAATTTGCTTCTGCACCCCTCTCAACCGCACCTCACTGCTCCCACTTCCGCCAGAACGAACGACTCTCCGCGCACGACGCTGCGGACACGTAGTGGGCTCAAACTGCACCTCAACGGGCCAAATGTAAGCTCCTATGTCCCAAAAACGGCTATTTGTTACATATTTTGTTATCTAAGAAGTTGTTTTTAACATTTTATTTACTGCTTATTTATAAAAAAACATTTTTTTAAATTTAAGCACTCAGTAAATTTGTTCTTCATGATAAACATAAGGGCAATCAACATTGTATAGTGACGTTGTGATGTCTCTTGAGTTGTTGAAGGTTTTATCTATTATCCAAAAGATTCATGGGCAGGGCGTGTGGATGTTGATTCAAATTTGCTTGGTATTTGCTGATGTGACCTGTTACCTCTTGGCTTATGGAGGGAAGTTTTATATCTTGTTTTATGATGTTGTTAGATACGTAGCAGGATGCATTGACTATTTGACGGAGACATTCTGATTCGAATAATCTCTATATTTGATTTACTTACAGAACTCTGTAGCTAGATTGCGAAGCTCCTTATAGGTCGGATTGCTGCTTTGTAGAGGAGTACATTGTTTGGAAGGGACAAGTATGAACAGCAATTAATTAACTATGCAATCCAATGTACGTCTTGTAGGCACATTTCTTTTAATTTAGATTTAAGTTTTTCGTTCAGTCTAAGAAGTATTGGGTGTTTGAAAAAATGCGTTGCATTTTTATGGCATGCATTCACTGCATGCTAGGGGATTCATAAAAATCGTTTTTCGGCAATACAAATGGGATGGCAAATTTCGTGTAGTGGCGTTATACACCCCATAAGAGTCTGGTTTGGAGGTAATTCGTAATTCGCTGGTGTTTGGTTCCAATCAGGGGCATATCTCGCCTATTTAACTTCTTTATATGAAATTTACCACCACAGTTCATGGGGAAAAATAATCGCCTTTGATCCCCTGTAGGGTATGTATACCCTCAAAGTTTGTAACATTTATGCTGAGATACCTGTACATTGTATATCGTTCGTTTGGATGATAGGCAAAAGAAAAACGCATGAATATTATTGGTTCATTGGTCGCGAGGCACGAAGATATTTTTAAGAAGTGATATTACATGGTTTTACAAAAGCTGAGAAAAGTTATTTAATGTCACCCATAAATCATTTTGAACAGTATTTCATTACGATGTTTGTTTTTTGTTGTTGGAACTGTGGCTTTGTGAATCAACTTTAATCCAAAAGAAAATTTCATTAGATAAAAGCTATTTTTATTGTTGTGAAAAATATTACTCAGAAATAAAGAAAAATAATCACGCTGCCATGTGATTTAGCTAAGGTAACTGTTAATTGTTTATTTTAAAAAAAACTCTAAGAACGTTGAGAAAAAGCTCCGATTCGTCACTCATAATCAATCTCATAACATTCTCATAGTGTAACGTAAATATTTAATATAACAAAATATAGTCGAGTTCGAATGTATGACTCTTTGAGCAAAATCAAGGTAACTGGTTTCATGGGGATAATTTCAAAAAGAGTAAATATTGCTTTATTCGAAGTGAATTCAGAAACAAATTACAAATTATAGTGATAGCTCTCTCGTACGTTATAGCAACTACGTACGTGAATTCAGAGTCAACAGTAGTATCAGATTGCATTTTCCTAAGAAACGTACCAAGTAAATTACTTGGTAAAATAGTAACCGAATTGAGGGAATTCTGATTCGGTGTTGTTGACGTCCTTATATGGAGAAATAAAAGAGGTCATCTTCATGAACATTGTATTTTTATTGAGATAGCCGACTCTCAACGGCTTTGCCGTCATCAACAGTCTCGTTGCTTTCGGCAAAAGTAGGTAGATTGTGCCCAAAATAGTAACCATATGTATTCCTATCTTGTCGGCATTCAAAGATCTACCCAAAAGTGCTCCTCAATGCTCCCTACGTGTAAATTGTATTTGTTAATATTGCTCAAATACATTCAAATTGCAATAAGGAATGATATGTAAGGAATCAATATTGATTATCTTAATAAGGAATCAAATTTCAACAAATTCTAATCGTCGTATGTTCAAACAAAAAACGATTAACACTTCTTGTTGGAGAAAGGACGTATTTTCTCCGTAACACAACCGAGACAATGGCACTTTTGAAGAGCAACTCTTTAATCTCAGATCACTGTGGGACGTTGCTGTGGCAGCAAACGACTTCCCGACAATGAGGCACCGCCACCCGACACGAAACGCCGCGCCAATTTCCTTGGCCTCATGAAAATTAAAACTTCACAAGACGACTGACGCCGAAACAATTACAAGAGATCCGTCTTCTGTAATTAAGACGTCAAATTAAAGAGAATTAACTCGAAGCAACGCGAAAGCCGCCACATATACAGTACAGACGTCGCGGTGAGAAAGATTTGGGTGAATGAAAGTGGCTCAATTAGTACTGACTAGATATTTTCTCGAACATCATTTGGTATTCTTTTCCAGTAAAAGAGCAAGGAAGCTTTGCTGTTTGATAATTGTCATTTAATAACATCACATAAAATTTCACATCAATGAAACCTTATATTTATTTACTGAAGCATCGCACTAACTCCCACGCCAACCTCATCACGGAACAGTCACCACTATCACCAACCCCATATCACCACCACCCCTATCACAAACCACACCATCATCACCATCACCAGATTACACGCCAACACATTCACCACCTACACAATTACTACCACCATCGCTATCACCACCGAACCATAACGGTAGAACAACAATCATCAAATCCCTAACAAATTATCTCTATCACTGAGTCCCTGTATCACACCACTATGTTTTCATCAGCAGAGTGTAATACAAAAACAATAGAGCCGGCCTGGTGGCCGAGATCGCTAAGGCAGTAGTGTCGAAGTGATCTCAGAAAGGTCGCGGGTTCGAATTCCGCCTCGGGCATGGTTGTATTTTTGTTGGTCCTTTCACCCCTTATCATCACCATTTCGTTTCATCTTCATTGTTACCATACCGTTAATTGTAATAGTGGTCGCTAATAACCTAGATGTTGATGCGACCGTAAATAACAAAAAAAAGCAATGGTGTGTTGACTTCGCTTTGAATCGGATCTGCTCGGTCTTGTAAATTTCCCTACAAGATTTCAGGTATTATTATATTACGAATTTCCTTGAATTTAACGTACAAATCGGCGACAAATGCACATTCCAAAACTACAACATATCAAACTCACTTTCAAACATTACCAATCTGTATAACATATCCTTCGGAACGCCACTTCAACCCTTAAAATTTCGCTCAGCTCTACCAGAAGACGCTTTCAAAAAAAATTCGTCGGGGTATTAAAAATACCGATAATAAAACCGAGGGATAAACACACTTGGTTCAGCAGGCAGTCGTTACAGCGAAGGGACGGGGGGGGGGCGGTCGATGCAAAAACGGGCCGACGGAGAAGACATTACCTCGCACAAGAGTAGGCGCTGGGTGGAGAAAAGCGCGCAGCTGACAAATAGCCTTCATCAAAGGAGGCGAGCGTGTTATCTGCAGATGCAGAAATGTTGACGCAGCGACCGCGGGCGCCGACGCCTCGAGGGATGGGTGGGGGAGAAGAGGGAGGGGGAGGACTCGTAAACCGCCGTCCTCGAGGCGCCACGCGAGGGGGATGGGGGCTGGGCGGCGAGGGGGGGATGGAGGAGAAAATGGAAGGTAATGCGGGAAAGAGAGCTATGTGAGAGGAGAGGAGCATGTGAAGGTATGGGAAGAGTTTTGACAAAAATGAAAGTTAGGTTAAGTTTAGAGAGGTGGAACAAGTAACGGTTATGGGAGATGAATGCGAGGAGATAGAGGAGATTATGGGGAGGACTGGTCATGAAGGAAGAGGCAGAATGTAAACAAAAGGAAAAGACAAAGATGTAGGCGGAAGGATTTGGTGAGTAGAGCGGAAACGATAGGACGTGGAGTCAATAAGGAAAAGGCATGAGAGGTTTAGAGAGGGAAATTACGAGGAAAGACGTGGATTGATTGATTGATTGTTAGTGATTACGGGCGCGTCAACTACTGCGGTCATTAGTCCTGTAAGTGCAGTGTATGTTTTTTCATCAGGATGTGGCGGCGATTTTTCCCGCTGGATGGCGAGATCCGGTGCTGACTTACCGTTGGCTAGCGAGGTTTTCTCCAACCAGGTATCTCCCACCAGCAAGGCACCGCTCCTGACCGGTCTCCCGGCATGTATGGTAGTGTGGTGCATTTTAGTGTATGTGTGTGTGTGTGTGTGTGTGTGTAAAGAGAGAGTATAGGACAAGGAAGAGGAAGGGAAGATCGCCCGCGGTCAGTGGCCCGTTTGTTAGGGGACTGCTTCGGCATTCGTCCGGTGTTGATCGCAAAAACCACGATCAGAGCAGATCGGAGAAAACTACTGACCAGAGCAACCGGCCGCTAGAATTCTCCTCCAGATAGCGACTTAATTCGATCTAGCTTAAACGCTAGTGTCGAAGATCCTACCGCCGCGCCGCCTGGACTCGAACCTAGGACCTCGCGTTCAGAGGCACTGCAGTGACATCAGTTTATGCATTGAGCTACCGCCCCCGGTGGAAAGACATGGAGTTAATTATGACAGGCAAGGAGATCACAGGCGACTAGAAGTAAAAAGCCGAATATATAAGACAGAGGAGGGCTAGTATAGAAAAGGAGTTGGAGGCGGATGTGTAGGCATTGCTCAGTGATGTCTCGTTGGCGGAAATTTGGCAAGGAATGTCAGATAGAATCGGTAGTTTTCGTAGTTGGGTTGCAGTTTTATTGTTGTTTATGCGTGAAATCGATATCTAAAGCGTTGAATCGGAATTGCCTCAGTTCCGTAAGGAATGACAGGAACGATTCATTTCAGAAGGTTTGATGTCGTGTTGGTCCGGAATCGGATCAGATCCGGATCGGAAGAGTGCTGGAATCGGGTTGTAGTCCAAATCGGGTTGCAGTCATGTTGGAGCACGAAGGGACTCGGGATGGAACCACAACGAAGTCGGATCGATATCGGGTTGGAGTCAGATCAGACTCGATACGGATCGGATTGGGGAACGGACGAAACGGAGTGGAATCGGAGTCCATCCCCAGTGGGATCGGAGTCGGGTTGGAACCGTGGTGAGAGTGAGTGAGTGGTCGCGACAGACCGGATCAGGATTGATTGATTGATTTTTTCGTGTTTCCGGGCGCGTCAACTGCTTTGGTCATTAGTCCCGTTAGTGTAGTGTATGCTTTTTCTCGGGAGATGGCAGTGAACTTCCCTCGATGGATGGCGAGATCCGGCGCCGACCTACCGTCGGCTAGTGGGATTTCCTCCTAACCAGGACTCTCCCACCAGCGGGGCACCGCCCCAGCCGAATTCGACCTAGCTGAAAAGCTAATGTCGAAAATCCTGCCGCCGTGGGGAGTGGGAACCTAGGACCTCCCGGTCAGAGGCGCTGCAGTGACATCAGTTGATGCACTGAGCTACCGCTCCCGGTCGGGATCAGGAACGCGGTGGAGGCGTATCCCCGCCATGAGAGTCGGGCGGTGTAATCGAGTAGGCGTGGCAGGGGAGGGGCGCAGTGAGGGGAGGAGAGTGGGTGGGGCGGGAGCGGCGAACAATTCCCTTAACATGTTCTTGATGCAGATGGAAGCCGCGTCGAAGGCTGAGAGGATGACGGTAACGATGATGGCGTCACGACGCCAAGCGTCGCCCACCCGCACGCCCGTCTCCAGAGAGGGGCGTGGCACGGAGGGGCGGGCGGGTGGGCGGGCGCTTTCGATGGCTGGGAAGCTGCCAGTCGCTTGCGTCAAGGCTCCTCGGGATGACGACGCGTCGTGTCAGGCCGGAGGATAGATTTCACCGCGCCGCTCATGCGGATGACGTCACTGCATATGCTCAAACCGAACGATCGCATCACGATAGGTCTATAGTTGGGAGCTGACTTGATTGCGAGGCTGTGGAATGCGCTAGGTGTTGTTGGAAGCTGCCCTCACCTCCACCTAGTCCGCAACTATTATCTGTCCCAAGTATATTGCTCCGAGAGTCCATAGGTAAAAATTACAAGGGCAAAAGAGAATAAGTAAAACAAATACGTCAAAGACACCTCGTTCCCCGCACGCAAACAAGTCAGCTCCCGACAATGTTTGGAGTAAATTGTTTCATCAAAATGTAATAGTATGTTCAATTTTCTTTATCTTACATATCCTGGAAACTATAAATGTGTAGTTTTTCTCAATTGAGAATTATAATACTCATAAATATACCATGATCTTGGCTCATGACATTGATATTAATAACAAAAATAATACATGAATAATAACTATAATAATTAAAGAACTCAGAAATTATTAGATTTGAAAGAGAATGTCTTAATACTTATTTCCATTTACATACATGAACATTTATGAGAATACATTTTTACCGTCTACTGTCTCTTTGTTCTCATTTTGCGTTTTCCCCATTTAAATTTCAAGACAATATAAGAAGAAAAATTGAAGAAATAACAACTCCATAAAATACATATTGTTTTGTGAAGTAATAAAATCTGTTTTTTCCTATTTTTAACTAAAATTAGGTACTTTACAAATTTATACAAGTTATGATTCATTCCATAAACATTCAGATAATGGATATACAATGTTAATGATAATATGAAATTTTCCTAGGTCTTTCTTTAAAATTCACTCTACTTGTTCCAGTTAATACCATCCGGGTCTTCAGCATCATTCAATATTACTTGAGACACGGAAATCGCTCTACTTACTGTTATCATACGCCTCTTTCTTCCTCTCTCCGTGAACCCTTCTCCTCCTTCCGCCTTCGTCGAACCTTTCCCTCTCCCCCTCTTTCACTCTCACCCACTCTACTTCTCTTCATATCTCCCTCTCTCTCTCTCTCTCTCTCTCTCTCTCGCACTACCTTCACTACTTAATCTTGTTTTCATCATTTGCTTTATTTTTTTAGACTCTCCTTTCCCTCTTCCACTTTCCATTACTAGACTTTTTTTTTTAAAAATTCAGATTCTATGCATTGTATTTCAGTCTAATCTAAACCCTTCAATGGACGTTTTGATTTACATCATACCAAACATCGAATCTGACCGTTTCATACACAATATTACGAAATCAAAAATATGTTTAATGCCTGTTCAATGATTACAAACTTTTCAGAAATGTTAACTGATTAAAAAATATATATCATTATATGACAGAGACCAGAAGTTCAAAATGGAAATTTATAATATTATTATCATATTATGATACTATTTATCAAGATCTGTACCTGTATGTTGAAGGGAAATGTGCCAAGACGTCCTGCTGTTCACCTTACCTTCAAATGGTAATGCACCACGTCTCTTTCAATCATTGAAATTTTTGTGAAAGAACACTTGTCATGCAATTTCTGTATATTGTGTTTACAAGTATTTACAAATATTCCGTTATTTATGGGATGTTCTGATGCATTATAGCTGGACAGAATTAAATTCCTCTAATCTCAGACTGAGATGAACCTTCCTACTACAAGTTATTTACTCACTCCCTTTAAATAAATTTTGTAATAGACATATATTTCAAATTTGCAGTGCTATTCAATTATTACAGAGATTAAAAACAACACATTTCCAGAGAGATCTACGCATTATCGTGTAAACCTTTCAAATATCTCATTCTTAAATAAAGTGATAAAACATATCTCAGAATCGTTAATCATACATCATACGGACAGCCTGAAAATCATAAACAAGGCCTTCAAATTTTAACATTGATCATTTTCTATGTATATGAACACGCTATCATGCAGAAAGTACTTTGCGGCAATGTTTGGGTATTACCGAGATAATAAAAAAGGTGTTTTATTTTATTACGTGTTCATTAACATTATATGTTCAAGAGTCTTTTCTCAATGTACCATCAGGACAATATAATAAACTATTTTCGGCTTTAAGGAATCAGGTGTATTTAAAAGGATCAACAAAATATCAATATATTACAATATTTTGCAAATACTAATGAGTGAGATTTTGCGCCATTCCTGGCACTTTTCTTAAATTCCGTTGATTTTCTACATCCCCCGCGCTCATCCGGTCAAGAGCACTTGGAGTGCAGCAGCGGGACCTCTCTCCTCCAGTGGCCATCGAACCCCCTGCAGCCTCACCACGCCCTCTGGGTTTTAATTGGCTCCGGCCTCTGGATTTTGATCTCGTGCTGCCCTAGCCTTTCCCCCCCCACCTCCCCACCTCCCTCTCTACCTCCCTCTCTATCTACCCCTCTACCTACCTC
>BLKR01013576.1:0-10493 GCA_011170035.1 Teleogryllus occipitalis | reverse complement strand
TATAGTAAGATAATCATGCAGCACACGCATGGACAAATTAGTACAAATAAAAGCTGCGTACACAATTTTCTTAGTAAAGATGTTCCTATATATAATAATCGGAGTCTTGAATACATATCCATTGCCCAATCCCGGACATGCATGTATTTCTGGAAATTTCTTTCTTGATCACACATGGGCTAGTGCCTATACCATCTAATTTGTATTTCCGAGTTCGAAGCTACCGACACAACAAGGCCGTCTGTCATGTTTATACATATTTCTTGCGTCGTGCTCTAATTGAGGGAATACAGCATCTTATTTTCGCGGGAACGGCCAGAAGATGTCTGGTACTTGCCGTGTTACATTCATGTCATCTTGCTTTGCCACTCTGAAGTCGGTCTTTCAACAAGGCAACGTCAGAGTTTGATCTCGCGACTTAAAGTGACTCGGGACATAAGATGTTGGGAGACTCTTGATTCCTCTGGGCTTGTGATTTACTAGTTAGGTAAAACTGCATTTTTATTAGCTATAGATATTGTAGGCAATAGAGGAAAATGGAACGAAAAATGTTAAATATTTCGCTCCTAGACAAAATACCATCTACAGAAATTAGAAAAAAGACTAAAATTAAAGATGCAATATGGCAAGCCAAAATAAGCAAATGGCGTTGGGGAGGACATATTATAAGGCAAGTCCAGCAACGATGGGCATACACTACAACAACCTGGGACCATTTGTATGGGTGGAGAAACCAAGGGAGATAGAGGAGAAGATGGACAGACGAGCTCTGCAAAGCAGCTGGTCCCACCTGGACGAGACTGGCCCAAGAGAGAACAACATGGAGGCAACTGGGATATGAACAGAAAAAAGAATATGATGATCCACAGTGCTATTAATCGATTTTAGTGAAATTGAGTGAACTTTAGCGAAACTGAATATCAACCTGCTGTAAAGCAGGAGACCTTTGCCCTTTACGGGATGTTATGGGATAATAATAATAATAATAATAATAATAACAGGCAATACTGAATGCAAATGTTTTGAATGCACGTATTTTATTAACCACCAACATAGTTTAATCATTAAAACGATTTATAAATTGTTAAATTTTCTACAGGCAAAATAAATAACATCTGATGTTTACATCAGATGGCCGCTTTTTAGATCCTCGCAAATCATGCATGTCTGGAGCTATAGTTGGAAACAACTACACGGAACTACGGAACAAATAATGTTTTAGAACTATTCTTTTGAAGCACACGCTCCACCACGTAGCCCATTATCCTGAACGTGGTGGAATATTACTATTGAATTATTTTCCTCTACATCTAAATTTTTGCAACAATATTTGTTCCAATTTCAGTTTACAGTGAGTCATTGCATTCTACTCTACATTCAAGAATGCATGAGAAGTGAAGATCCAGAAGGCGATATCAAATGTAAACATACAGAAGAGGCTAATGAACACAAGCAAAAATACACACAATAAACAAGAAACGCCTTCTTCTAGAAGCAGCTCCTTGATATTTTGCATTTTCCATGAAGATACGCGTTGAAGCAATAACGTTTTCTCCTTGGAGGCAATCCTTGTGTGTTATGAGTAAAGACGCCGGTGAATGGCTTCTCTCAGGTGAGATGTTGGGAACCGTTTCTTCACACGACGCATTAGCAATGCTTATGAGCTCCTGGGATTGTTTGGGATTGTATCGGCGACCGTGAGGAATCTCCGACGCATTGCCTGCGAGCAACATTCTCGCGTTTGTATCTGACGGCGGTGTTTGGGTCATGTGACGTAACGCATCGTAACCGGCTCCACGAGGCTTTCGACTGCTTTGACTAAATCTCACCGGTTTCCTGGTTTGTGCAACCTATTAGTTTATCAATTTCTAATTTCGCGTAAACACAAACAATAGTAAACACTTCTTGTGGTCACATTCCTTTTTAATAATTGTTACTTCATTTGTGCTTGAATCTGAACAAGTTCCTGCGTGAGGACTTTGGGTTCACGTAATAATTACGCAACGAGCGCGGCCTTTTATAAGTCGTATGTAGAGGGACATTTCGCAGCGACCTATAAATGACTCTCAAAAGATCGCGCAAGAGACGCCAACTGACTGGACACGAGCGGTGTTGCCGTTTCAGCCCATTTTTCGGTGGGTTTAACGGATTTGGAAATGTTTCAGAGGAAAACATCTGTCACATAGCCGAAAATTTCACTGATTTTATTTATTTTTATAGAACTAGCGTATTCGTGCGAGAACTCTCGAAAATGCGACAGATAAAACTTTGAAGCCGGCCCGGTGGCCGAGATCGCTAAGGCAGTAGTGTCGTAGTGATCTCGGGCCGAAGGGTCGCGGGTTCGAATCCCGCCTCGGTAATTAATTTAATTTCACATTCAGTTGCAGATTATGCACGTCTCTGAGCAGGTGAGATAATATCAAGAGGTGTCGAACCAGCAAAATCTAATATAGTGTTCAAGAAAATATCATCCTGTAGATGACGGTGTAATGAACGTTTAAGCCTTTGGTCTCACAACTTTAGTTTTTAAGGTCATAGAACGCTTCGTTTAGGAGTTATTAAACGATATAAATTTCAAAAAATGCTGCCGAGTGTTGCGTGTTGCCTTTGACATGAGTATTTAGATGCATTTTTTTAAAAAACAAATGATTCATATTTTTAAAGAGAGGTGCTACTCGTCACGTCTATGGGAAATGTTCTTTCTTTAGAGACCTCGTTTATAAAGATTAGTTGCATGTGAGAGCCCCAAAAGATATGAATACTACTGAAATAATATAGGAGACGACTATTCGAGGTATTAAAAAAAAAATGTTGAAAATGTTTAGCAGAAGTCACTTAGCTGTAAAATACATATATGAAATGAAACCACTAAACACGAGTCAAGTGTATTTAAAGCGCGTACAAAGATACACCGTCAAATTTGCAAGACTGCAAAAAAATTTTTGTCAGCTATTTCGGTTTGGTTGACTGATTTTTGTGTTCTATAGTGCTTTGAATCCAGGAATTATAACAGTTTTGTCCTGGGATGTCAGGATTTCGATCAAACGAATGATCATTGTTTGAAAAATTTGTTAACGCAAATATTTTATTTATATAAAAATATTAACTCATTTGCACAATTCACGACAAAATTAACACCACACTTAACCGGATAGCTTGTGAAATCGTCTTTCTTAAACTCCAAACTTCTTTTTGAGCTTTTTCTCTTGAAGGTGACTTCCGGAAGATCCATGTACTACAACATTCAGCAGTAGTCAGGTCGTAACACTTCATTTTCCGTGATACCCTCTTTCCATTATTTTACACTTGCTCTTTACACTATTTTACACTTACTCTTGACTGACTGCTCTCAAATTTTCAGGAAAATAATCAAAATGTGAGTTCATAAATTTTCTGCAAGTTATTGTTTCTTTGATCATTTATTTTGATATTGTATAAGCAATTAATTATCATATTTACTTATTATTTTGGAATGAAATAGATTGTAAATTTTCATTGTGTATATAAAAAAATTGACGAACGATGTGGGTGTATGCAACAAAAGCAAACAGCGCGCAAATTTTCTTACTTTGTAGCTTTTCCATTCACATTTGTCTTTCCGAGGCGTATGAAGTTACGCGTGTGCATCTAAATGTAAAATTGTCGACGTTAATATATAAAGTTTACAATATCAGTTAACTCGTTATATGTTTAGATATCATGACATTGTCACTAAATTGTATGTAGTACCTGCAAGTTTTGACACAAATATACACTAGGGTGAAGAAAATTATAGTAACATATGAAACCATTTCGTCATTGACCAAAGATAAACCAGAATTAAATTCACTCAAAGTTCTTGAGAATATTTTTGTGAACCTCCAATCGGCTATCGACTAAAATAACAGTAAATTTAGATTTTTTAGTTCCCACTGATTAAAACAAATCAAAAGAATTGCAAAGCAGAACTATTAACGTTTGGTCAAGATTGAAGTGTACTAATTGTAATATAAATTTTTGACATTAAAATAGTAATCTTTTCTGTAAATTCCTAAAGAATAAAATAGTTGTTTGTGTGGACAAGATCAACGAAATTCGTTTAGCCTACCTGATGTGGATAAATATAATTCGGGGGAGGCGAAATGCCTAAAGGCGGGTTTTGCGACAATTAGATCGTTTTCCTCGAAACTAAAAAATAACATGAAGTAATTTAATGATTTGATTTATTTTCATTGATAATTTTACAATATGTTTAGGGTTTTAAAGAAAATTGGAGGATAATATGCACTGTATGTTAATGAATTTTAAGTTTTATGGTGTACTTTAAATGAATTCCTATTGCAGAGGCATAATGAATTTTATTTTATGTTGAAATCGTGTGAAATATTGGCTAGCAGATCTCATTTCGTTTCTTCTCACTTTTACAATGGGAATAATCCTCAAGGTGAGTTTTCAATTATGCCAACTCCAGCGTCTTGTATGGTTTATTCACGGTTTTCATTGTGGGTGGTGAAAACATGGAGTATACTGGTGTGAACTCGCCAATAAATCTTGTGACTGCTCTTAGACCATTGCGCTATCTTAGATTGCGTGTACTATGTGTTCTATCGACTGCGTCGACAAGCTTTGTACAACATCCTGAAATGTTTGACTCACAGACTTCGTGGTCTGATTGAATGTGGTTAATCAAAATACGATGTAAGCAAAAGATTGTATTCATTCACCTTTTTCAATTGTCCGATGAAGTCTCTTAGCAGGTGTCGATTTTTGACATTTTTTGTATTTATTTGAATTTGGCAAGCGCATTTAGACATTAATTTATTAGCTTTGCAAAATATTAACAAACGCTTGGAAATATTCGTTGATTTGATGAAACATTCTCATCTACCCCATTGAAAATTTCGAATTTAAAGAAAAATACATTGAATTGTTTTCTAGAATTATCTTTGAACGAACACGGACACCTCATGGCTGTACACATAGTTACAATATTCTAAATGTGAAAACTATTGAATATTAAATATTCACAACGTTTGTGTTACACATTGATTACAGTGTTTATTTCATTTGCAACATTAAGAAATTTTGCAGGGTAAAATGAACGAGTTAATTCTATTCTATAGAGAAGCACATTATCGTGTCATTTCATTTCAGAAGATTTAGTCTGCGATTAACAAAGAATTTATTCTACGCTAATTGAAAATGTTTTCTTCATCCAATTAACCAACAAATAATGCAATGAAATCCCTATTATCCGAGGATACATTATCTGAGAAACCCATTATCCGGGGGCTGTTTCTGAATGAAAATGATTGTGTGAATGAATAAAAGAAATCTTTTGGAATGAATTAATGAATACTTGTTTACGGAATATTAGTCAGGGAACTAAAATATATGTTAGTTTCTATACGTTTTGAAATGTATCCAGATACCATCCTGTCAGCATACTTGGGTATCAGTGGGGGTGCGAATAGGAGCTAACGTCTAAGTGCCCACCCGAGGTAAATTTCTCTTGTAAAAGACGGCGAGGTAGGCGTATGACAAACACATACACTATCCAATTACCACAGCGTGAGATGACAGTAACATGTTTCGAGCAGGCTCATACTCCAAGACCGCTGCTCTCCATGGAAGAAATGCCTGAGAATGTCACAGGAAATTGGTGGGAAGCTCTTAAGAATAAAACGGAAGCGGTAGCTCAGTGCATCAACTGATGTCACTGCAGCACTTCTGACCGTTTCGTCCGGAAGGTCTTAGGTGAATGCAGGAGCAGTACCTCGAAACGGGTCACGGACCGCGCGCGATCTTTCCTTCCTCTTCCTTGTCCTATTCTCTCCCCTTACACACACACACTTACACTAACATGCACTACTCTACCACATATTTCGGGAGACCGGTCGGGAGCTTAGAGCTTGTCGCGACTGGGGCGGTGCCCCGCTGGTGGGAGAGTCCTGGTTAGGGGGAAACCCCACTAGTCGACGGTAGGTCGGCGCCGGATTTTGTCATCCAGAGGGGGAAAATCACCGCCATCTCATGAGAAAATAAACATGCACCACACTAACGGGACTAATGACCGAAGTCGTTGACGCGCCCAAAAACACGAAAAAATCAATCAATCAATCAATCTTGAGAATAATGACCTTCCATACCGGACAGTCGCGAGATGGACAGGAGAGTTTCAGCGAGAACGCGTAGAAACCAGTTATCATCAACGCAAGTGACGACCTGTGAGGGTGTGGACCGGTGTGTCACGTGCGGTAATCAAGCATCTGACTGATTAGTCAGATCGGGTCTTTGGAACGGGTATGTAATGTTTTTGGAATGCTGTGAACCCGTCTATGCTAAAATTCTTTGCAACATGAAACTACTCTTATTTCAAATCATTAATAAACATGAGAAACACAATTTTGGTGGGTCGTTAAATGTCCATACACTTAGTTCATACATTGTCCATTCATGTGCATATTTCATATTATCCACTCATGCTCGTATTCTCACAAAAAAGATGTCTTCAATTCTTAGATTTCAAACGTTGCGCTTAAAGGGGCTACTACTGACGCACTCGATAGGTATCGTTCCTTATACATTCAAGTCCTTTAAAAAATGAATTACATTAAGCAAAGAAATAATGAGTTTGGAAAAATTGAGCAAATAATGAATATAAAAATACTGCTTTAAGAAGTAAAAACGAAAACAAATCAGTGATAAAATAATGTTACATGCATTTCTACGTAAATAATTAGCCCTAGTTTGTGTAGTCACTTTGATAAATCGGTAAAATATTGAATTTAATGAGTTAAATTAAATTCAATATTAAGTTGTTGAGAGTGATTAATATTGTTGAGTGTGATATTCACTAGCGCAAACTAAACAGCACGTTTACTGCTTTATATAAATCGATTCTGAAGTAGAAATTTACTCGAGAAATTCCACGAACGTCGCCCAGAATGCAGACATGACGCCACATACAGGCGTGGTCGTAGGGGAGCTATTCACAAAACTTGCTAGCCAAGGAAAAACAGTGAAAATGGAGAGAATGGAAAGAGATTAAATTGAGAAAATCGCGGCTATTGATGCGTATTATAATTATTGTTATTATTATTATTATTATTATTATTATTATTATTATTATTATTACTCGTCAGGAATGACGAGACTTAATCAAAATTCCGTAATAATAATAATAATTACTTATAATGAATAGAACAACACAATTGAATTTCTTTGATATTAAATTTAAGTACTATTTAAAATTTGGGAATCCCCTTTTGTTATCAGAAATAAATTCCCAAACTGTGGCCCGCACTGCTCGAGTGAATCGCGAAACGATTTTAGGGAGACCATGACAGGAGCTCTGGGAGAAAGTTTGAGTTATTTGAAACTGTTGACATAGGTTGTCACGTCCCATGGAGAAATCCAGTTTAGTTCATCCCATATTTGTTTCAGTCGCTTGGGTACACTACGTTCTCGAAATTCAACAACGTATGTATCGAAAATAAGATCCACTTTCTTCCCAGAAATTTTCTCATACCTACATGTATGTTTGTATGTCCATATCTCAGATAAACTATTATTATTTTTCAAAAGTGTTTTGCAAAAGGGAGCCTATATACTGTCAGTAATTTATTTAAAAGGAGTTGAAAAGCTATCGAAGAAAATGCAAGAGACCACCATAATGCTAGATTTAGGCAATATTATTGGTTTGTTGGTCCCGAGCCGCCGCACAAAATCGAGAGAACCGCAGAACAAAATGATTTAAGAAAACTTTACTCTATGATGAAGTAGTACAGGCATGCGCAGCATTTTGCACTTTGACTAACCTCGAGAGCCGCGCGGGAGCAACTTGTGTGCAAATACACCAAGCTAAGAAGGGTGAGCACGAGGCTCATTTTAGGAGTGGGGACCGGAAGTGAGAATGCGCAATTCGACCCGTATCGCGTAAATTGAAATAGCAATCGTCGAGAACATGACAGACAGTTACAAACATTTCAAGTAATATTGCCTTTTATTTTGGAAATGTTTGTTGTCGGTATATTACAATGCGAAATATGTACCTAGAACGAATTAGTCAGTCATATTTGATTTAGATACCAAGTATTATAATTGCTAGTAGGATTGGTAAGCTAATATGCAAATTTAGCGCTAAACACAAAATTGTAATATGCAATTGTGCTAAACACAAAAGTGTAATATTAAATCTTTTTTGCTTGATGATGACAGTAACTATTTTTTCATGAACTATGTTTAATTGAATAAGTCGGTTCTATCAAAGCTAAAAAAAATCTTAATCATAACACAACCATTATTAATTTGTGCTGTAATTTCTGACAAGAGTACATTATATATTTTTAATTTCATATCAACGAACCCTATTTATCCATAATCATTTTCATCATATAAAAACACAAAGCACATTGCGTTCTATTTAAGTAATCCCAATACTCTCGTGATAAAATATTGCAAGAGAGGTTTGCTCGTGGGTATCTCTTATTCGCTCCATAATGAGCAAAAAAGGTTACAAATCTATGTGCTTCTTGGAATTGCCTTATTTCATTTTTATATCAGTCTCAAAGTGAGAAACTACTCTGAATTTCTTCCGTTTTAATATCATTTGCATATTATAATTTTCGTCATCAATTATTAAATTGTAAATATTTGTTAGAATTATATAATAAATTACACAGGGCCACAAAAAGAAAAGTAATCATACCCAAAGGCTTTAAACATGTTTATCTTCGTATTTCGACCCGATTTCGACTCAACGACTTGACACATGTTTCTCTACGTATTTCAACACGCTAAATCTGTATCTGTAGCTAGAATTTCGCCACCACCTGTCATTTTTTTTAAATCGCAAAACAAAACAAAGAAGTAAACAATTTCACTTGTTGATAGTTAATTTCACGGTGATTTTTTCTATTAAATAAAGAACTGGAGTGTGGTGGCTTCAGATTAGGATTTAGCGCGTCGACATACTCGTACGTACAGAAACATGCGTCATTTGATCTGATAAAAACTCACAAAAAATGCACGATGGTTTTTGCTATTTCAGAAACTTGGCGCGCGATTCTGGCTTCAGATTTGTATTTAGCGCGTTGACGTACATAGACAAGCATATGTCAAATCTTTGGGTTTGACAACAATCCCCGAAAACCAGAAAAAATATAATTTCATGGTGGTTTTTCGCGATTGAAAAAAATTGGAGGGTAGTGGCGAAGGCGTGTGTCAAATCTTTGAGTCTGACAACTTTCTTTTGTGTGCCTGTGTTATTAAAATAGGCCACTGCTTTAAAATATTGTTTATGAATCACAAAACGCACGAGGTAAATAAAAATATCTCGATTCATAGGAGAGAACATAAGAACATAAACGGTGAAATAAGGCCATTTTAGCTCGAAATACGGGAGAATACTCATTTAAATAAGTAGGCAAATAATTTTACAGCATGGATCATTGCTTTAGACGCCCATGCATTCAATCTGCGTGCTTCGATGACAGCTCTGTGCAATTGGTAGGCTGCTCTCCTTCCCGCATAGGTGCCAACCCCCACTACTTGCACTTTCGCCGCTCTTGTGGGCAGATGCCTGGCTCTTGTGTGCAGAATGCTCGGGGGAGCTGGCGTTGTGCAGGGCTGCCGAGCCTCTAGTAGTATCAAATTCAATTTCCAGAACTTGCAAACCCCGAAGTGACGGAAACTAGGAAACTCAATAGTGCTATGCAAAAATTACCGGAATGCGCTGCAGAAGTCGTTCCACTAGCACCATATTTTACAGTGATTCGTTCAGTTATTAATTTTCACTTTCTCGCCCGTACTTTGTGAGAATTGAAGTTGTAATTGAGCGCCAGAAAATAGGAAAGTTTCGAGAGATAATCTCTTGCGGCCCTGGTAATGAAGAAGTTGATAAATTTTGTTCCTATGTATAATACATGACTACCTCTAACACGTCGTGTTATCAGAACCCGTGTTTTGTGGGTCTTTGATCCGAAAAATCGATTGACAGCCAAGCATCTGTCACCGTCCGTCTGTCCATCCGTCCTTCTGTCCATCCATCCATCTATGGTCAATGCGCCTAAACCGTTCGGCCGATTTTCTCCAAAATTGACACTTCCCGATCCATTTAAATTAACTCAAGGCCTTCTGAATTTGAAACGGATATTTTGGTTTTGGGGTACTTTATATGAATTATTCTCTCGTGAATGATTTTCTCAAAAATGGCTTCAAATTTTTTGATTAAATTATGTTTTAAGATTACCCTTAAGAGAATGATCCAGGTCTCATTTTTGTTGAAACCTTTGACTTTTTTCGAAATTGCAAAACTCTAAATTTTTTCGTCGTCTTCCTATAACTACATTATTGAAGATAAAGAATTTTTCCTGAATAAAATCTTATATTTAATGATATGTTGAAATATTTGATGAAATTAATAAATTAACGAGGAAAAATAACTAATAACCACATTAATAACTACAAAGGTTGTCAGTAAAACCACGTAGGTTGTTATGTCATTAAATTTA
>BLKR01013575.1:0-10495 GCA_011170035.1 Teleogryllus occipitalis | reverse complement strand
AGGTTGGTATAGAAGAAATTGTAGCTGTGCAAGAAAATACTACGAAAATACTTTTGACAAACATGTTTTCAATATATCATTACAAAGTATTCAAAAAAATGTTAAAATTTAGGTTTCTATAGTTCTTTCAATAATGTGCAATACATCATTATGCTTTTATACGTAAGTAATTCCAAACGCTTCCGGCCCGTCGCATTTTTACAGACGATATAAAGAAAACAGTAGTGCTACATTTTAATATAATCCTCCTGTACTTCAATACACTTTTCAAATATTTTTATTAACATTTTTATACCTGTGAAAAAATATTCACAATCTTTGTCTGCAAAACAAAGTTTAAAATGATTTTTTTCACTTTATTGTCGTCCGAAAGTTTTCTTCCTCGAAGTTCTTTCTTTAGTTTTGAGAAGTAAAAGTCACTTGGCGCAAGATCTAGGTTGTAGAGTGGATGCTGAATCTTCTTGAAGCCACAATCATGCAGTGCAACCTTGGCAACAGTGGTCGTGTGAACTGGAGCAGTATTGATTGTTAGTAATTCCGGGCGCGTCAACTTCTACGGTTATCAACTAATGACTATGGTCATTATTCCCGTAGGTGTAGGACGTGCTTTTTGCTCGGGAGGTAGCGGTAGTTTTCCCTCGCTGTATGGCGAGATCGGGCGCCGACCTACTGTCGGCAAGCGGGTTTTCCCAACCAGGTATCTCCCAACGCCCCAGCCAGTACAAGCTCTAAGCTCCCAGACCGGTCTCCCGACATGTATGGTAGTGTAGTGCATGTTAGTGTCTGTGTGTGTGTGCGTGTGTGTAAGGGGTGAGGATAGGACAAAGAAGAGGTTGGCAAGATCGCACGCCGTCCGTGGTCCGTTTGTTAGGGCTGCTCCCGCATGCGCCTGATATTGATAGGAGAAACCAGGGAAAACTACTGATCAGAACAGCCGGCCGCTTAGAATTCTCCTCCATACAGCAACTGAATTCGACCAAGCTGACAAGCTAGTGTCCAAAATCCTGCCACTGTCGAGTGTGGAACCCCAGGACCTCCTGGTCAGAGGAACTACAGTGATATCAGCTGATGTCCTGAGCCATATCTCCTGGTGGAGCTTTGTCATGCAGGAGCCAATCACCACGACTCAACATCCCTCGCCTCATTTCTTTTATTGCGTTTCGGAGTTTGTGCAAAAGAGAAGAAGAATATACTGCATTGATGGCGGTGTTCCTTTTCTAAAAGTCGATTAAGAGGAACCCCTTGCCATTCCAAAATATTGGTGCCATGATCTTCTTTCCTGACTGAGCCACCTTTGCCTTTCTCGATGGTGCATCGCCAGGTTTGTGCCACGCCATCGATTCCTTTTGAAAGAGGATCGTACATTTGGGTTTTAGTAACGTCGCAGCTGAGAGTCTTATCTTTAAGATGGAATATGGCGCGGCTTTTCGCGTCTTTCTCCGTTCGTGCTGCTAGAGTTGCTTGATCTGCAGCATTGCTTGATACGGTCGCGATCATGCGACATCTTACGACAGGACCGAAAAAGATGCAAAAAATCGTGCCATATTCCATCTTGAAGATAAAATCTTCAACTGCAAATTACGAAAACCCAAGTATAGTAAAGAACCATTGTTTCATCTCTAGCGTCAATGGATTCTAACATTTTTTTCATTCCCTTGACAGATCTGTAAAAACTGTCAGAATATGTTACTCGTCACTTGTCATTTGCAAGAGTCACTCAAATTTGAAAAGAAAGATGGTGTTAATAATTATTGAATTTTGTAAACAAACTTAATTTCCGTTTGCTATCTGTAACAGAATTTGACTGACATCCACTGCGAAATACGTCAGAACGCACACTCAAAAAAGTCATCAGGACTGACCACTCGAGAAAGCTACTGTACAAAATCTTATAAATAATCTGATTTCATTTCTCAAGCAATCAACACTTCCAAATTTCCCAACATATTGTGTGAGCAATAGAAATCATGGAATGTATGTTAAATTTTTGTCCCATTTTCGCTCCGCGGTCCTATTTTCTCCCCACTTGATGGTGTGCCATATCTCAAGCGGGAATGAAAATTCGCAAAAAATATACAACGAGCAGTGTGAAGTCTGACAGAATTGGTAAGAATTCTAAATAATGAACAATGCGCGATAAGCTTTATTTCCTGTTCCATTCATTTAAAGGGATGCTCTATTTTAGTTTCGACTGATTAAATCGGTGACCCAAACATTTGGTTAGTCAGTGGCACATCGGTCATACGCAATGGAGTGTAGAATTGTCTGTTTGAAATGGAACACTGCATTGAAACCGTTTCCCCTTCGATAACTATTAATTTATTATGGAACATTGATGCTCTAACAAGTGGTTATAAAATGTACACTATGTTTAATGATAATTTTAACTGGTGATCAATGTAGGTCCTATTGTTAACGATAATTTATATTGTTTTAATATTTTTTCAAATAATTATCTATTTAAGCAATGTCAAAAATATTGGCCCCCTTATCAAGATTACAATCAATTTAAGGTTTGTGTGCAACTTGTCTTTTAAAAAAAATCACATCCTAATGTTTCAACGATATCGATCAATATACGGATATAGCAGACAGACAATCTAATATCACGTTAATATTCAAAAGAAGAAAAAACATATTCAAAGCATTGCTTTTAACACAGACATAATACCATGTTAAGCCAGGCTCAAAAACGGCGGATGTGAGCAGGGGCGGCCAGAGAAAATCAGAGGCCTGAGGCAGTTGATCCACGGGAACCCCCCATTTCAAACCAAAAATTCCCTCCTCCCCAATTAATAATCAAAATTCATTTCTCCACACTTCAGAAACTACTTGCAGCGTTGAATTTGGATTAAATTTTTTTTTTATTTCTTTTGAAAGACAAAAATTGGGACCTCAATTAAGTCGCCCCCACCACTTCTAATCGCCCCTGGATGAGAGAACTCATCTTTCTAGAGTTTCAGGGAGATTAAAAGACATTATAGAGCGCGTATTGTAAATACAGGTTTGCATGCTAATATATCCTAATAGGAGTAGAAATTGATTCTTTTACCAGAAAAAACTCCGCGACGAAACCAAATTTTCATTAATTGCTTAACATTTTTCTATGGAGATTTGCCTTCGTTTCTTCTACTAGTTATCAGTACTTTTGGTTAAGATTTATCATTATCGCCTTCTTTTATTATTATTATTATTATTATTATTATTATTATTATTATTATTATTATTATTATTATTATTATTATTATTGTTGTTGTTGT
Organism: Teleogryllus occipitalis; assembly: GCA_011170035.1. Classification (NCBI taxonomy): domain Eukaryota; kingdom Metazoa; phylum Arthropoda; class Insecta; order Orthoptera; family Gryllidae; genus Teleogryllus; species Teleogryllus occipitalis. The sequence continues at coordinate 7,235 of BLKR01013575.1, read as the reverse complement.
TGTTGTTGTTGTTGTTGTTGTTGTTGTTGTTGTTGCTGTTGTTATTTAGTAGTCTACTTGTTAAGAAATTTATATCCTCAAATGTTCAATGCGAGGTCGCAAAAAAATATCGTACTTTCAGAAACATTTTCATGTGGACACAGCTGATTACCCGTACGGCATGAGAAATATCTTACCCCAAATAATATATACGTACAGTACGTTTGATTTAAATATTTAATTACACAAGTATTCTATATGAGTATTTCTTGAGCAGTATACGTGGTACTTTTTGGGAAATGGGTCCTGATTATGAGTGGTTTTGTTTCGGAGCATTTTTGCTGCCACAGGCCACCAACAGTTACAATTTTTTAATATTTAGATTTGTTTATTATAGTAAATTAATGTTAATTATAAATTAGTAAAGTTTTTTGAAGATAAGTATCAATGTAGACTAACAAACAAAGCCCATAAGAAACAGACTGTCAGAAATGTCTAAGACTATACTTCTCCTTCGAGTAGAGCGGTAGAGCTAATGCCTTAAAGGCATTGAATGTAACGATTGCGATTTTTAGGCCAAACTAGTCGTAAACATACGGTATACTTACTCTTTGGGCGTAAAGTTATACCTAGAATGAAAGCATATGACAGGAACATCAGAGAAATTCTTTAAAAACAAAACTCTATATCCAATAATCAGATAAAGTACAACCACTCATTTAATTTTCAAAATCCAAGAATCTTTGATTTTGAGACCCGGAGATATCCACGTTTGATTTCTGAATCTTTACAGATTAAAATAAATAATTCCTTAATACTACTGTTGAAAATAATCAGTTTACCAAAATGTACGATGCTTTGCTGGATAGATGTCGAACATAGAAAAAATAGTACCCCCATCTCCACTTTCATACCCTCCCCCTCCCCATCCATGCCTTAATTTCCCGTCCTTCCGACCACCTCGTCCTTTTAACCGCTCTCACCGACGTAACGAACTTGACTTTGTCCATCCAGTGACAGTTTACTGTATCGTAATATTATTATACAAACATTTTGTTTCTTTTGTCTGACCTGCCACAATTTCTCCATTTCTCTATACTGCAATTTTTACAAAGCTGCTTGAGAAGTAAATCAGCTGTTTCGGTGTTATCCAATCGGAAGGTTCAACGCCACCATAGTGATGTCACTGTAGTAACGTGAAGGTCCTGATTGGATGGCACCGTAACAACTAATGAAATGTCACAGGCAGCAAAGTAAAAATCGCAGTATTGTAAATAATTTTTAACTTTTTACTATGTATTTTCATCATTCAGTTTTACAGACTAATGAGGACAACAATCCCAGAAACCGTTGCAGATTAAGGTTATGAAGTAAATATAATTACATTTGCCTATCTTCAGATATGGACCGTAATCCCTTCACAATATATTGTTTATAATGGCACTTGACGTTTAATCAGCTTTTCTTCTTGTCATCCATCCATTATAGTGACGTTTAAGCTCCCGATTGGATGACACGATACCAGCTGACTTACGTCAAATGTCACTACAAATAATTACAAGAATACAATACATGTACTATTTCATTTACCTGCTTTGGTATTCTTTGTTTTTTGGAGGGGGGTATCGTTAGAGAAGAAGCCTTACTGTAGAAAACAGAATTAACTGTAAAAGACTGTTGAAGGATATTCCGTGGCCTAACCAAAGAGTAAAAAAGAAGTTGTATTATAACCTCCTTGAACTAACCAGGTTATTGCAACCACGTGTAACCAAGCCACGTGATTTCATAAAGAAAACTTCCATGCGTTCATTAGACTAGGTCTGGAAGAGGTTATGTAACATGAATTTTGAGTTCCTATTTAAGTTAGTTACAAGTTACGAGTGTGAGGTTGGCGGTGGAAAATGTTCACACGTTTAATGTAAATATTTTTGTAATAAACTGTAATTATTTAGTTAAGCGCCATGGTTCTGTCCGAATACATATCAACTCTCTCCGAAAACCCATATTTTGGGGCTGGGTTTGGTCTTTTTGGTGTTGGGGCAGCAGCTGCAGTACTTAGGAAAGCTTTGCAGGGTTCTGTTATATTGCTTCGGCGGCATTGTATGATTACATTAGAAGTTCCGTGTCGAGATAAAAGCTATCAGTGGCTTTTACACTGGATAACTCAGAAAGGAGCCAGACAAACTCAACATCTTAGTGTTGAAACAAGCTTTGAACAAAAGGATACGGGACGCATCCAAACCAAATATGATTTCATTCCAAGTATTGGCACCCATTTCTTCAGGTATGTAAAGAAAACATTTAATATAGTTATGTAAATCATGAGACTGTAATGTTCATATTGAAAGATCAATTATTTCAGGTATAAAGGACTTTGGATAAAAGTGGATAGAACCAGAGAACAACAAACTTTAGACTTGCATATGGGAATTCCATGGGAAACTCTTACACTTACAGCAATTGGAAGAAATCGAGGATTGTACTTTGACATTTTGGAAGAAGGTATGTATGGTTCTTCTATTTAGATGTCATGGAGCAATTTGAATGTAAAGTTACTTTAAACAGTTCTTTTTGTGACAAACCAGATGAGTTTTCAACTTCGTAGTAAAAATATTTAATTTTCTATAAGAAAGAGTTGAAAGTGTTCTCCATTGAGATTTTACGAGTGTCACAATATTCCTTTCAGGTGTTATCGGTGCTTGAAGTGGAGGAAAACAAATGGTTGTGTAAACCAGTGAGCTCCATTATGTGGAGATATATCGTTCTTTGTAGATTAGGTTAAATCCATTTACAAGAGAATGATTTAAAAAAAGATAACTGCTCTGTGAATTACAGATATTGTGAGGCAGCCTTTTCTTCCTGTTATCCATGTAAGTTCTTAAAACTACATTGTCTGTTGTAATAATATTTTTATTTCAAAGTATATTACTCTTGTTTGTTGATTTTACTTCACCTCACTTGGATATATATTAATTGTGATATATTAATAAGCAAGTGTGATATAATTTTAAGGATTTTTAGACAAAATAGAGTTTAAATATATTTTTAAATTTGTTCCAATCCACTTCAAGCTCCGATCAGTTATGCTTCTATTTTTTTGTCATGGAAGATTTTAGAGTTCTTGATGCACAAACTTAGTGAATGTAGATGCATACTGTGATTTATTCAGAGCTTCCTCTGACAGGTCAGCAGGTGTTATGGTGCCATCCAATAGGGAGCTTACATATCACTACAGTGGCGTTCAACCTTCCGATTAGATGACACTGTAACAGCTGATTTACATCAGAGGCAGCTCTGAATAAATCCAAGTATAGATATTTCTTTTTTAAAAGAGCAGCATTTTGGAACATTTCATGAATCAGTGAAGGCGGCTTATTTGGAAATAGTGTTCAGATCCCATGCGTTTGTGTAAATAACAATCTTTCACTCTCTGTGATTTAGACACTTCTCTACAAGTGCTTCAATAAATATTGTCTCAGCTTTTCTATGTGATCCAATCTTTTAATATCAAGAACGTTTGTTTTTATTTGATGCTCACTTTGGATTGGTTGTTTTCAGCCAGACAGATGGCTCTGAAACAACATGAAGGGAAAACCATCATGTACATTGCCATGGGATCAGAGTGGAGGCCCTTCGGACACCCTCGTAGAAGGCGTCCGATATCTTCCGTGGTACTGGATGTTGGGGTGTCTGAAAAGATTGTTGCTGACGTGAAAGAATTTATTGGAAATGCCTCATGGTATAGGGAAAGAGGTATGCAATTCCATATAAAACTAGCTAAACCCTCGCGATTACATCGCACAGAAGGAGAGCTGAATAGTTACCACAGAAAATTCTGCATTTCCATGAATATACGTTTTATATCATCAGCGTGTACTATTCTCATTGCTTTGCTGCATTTGGAATACCATCACTTTGTCAGGGTTGGTTTTCTCGGCATTCTATTAAATCCACTATGTCAATGTAAAATAATAAATACTTCATACATCTATAATCAATATTATTATCAAATATCAAATCATGTCAAATATTTACATTAGTCAACATATACACCGATACATCTTATATTCCTGCCGATGGAATGTGACTTATACTGAATAAATATACTCAATCATGGATATTGCACAAGTGATGAATGTATGTCAGCAATTGGAACAACTCCCTCCCTGTGAATATTTTAAATAATTATTTAAAGTGTACATGGAAATGCACCACATGTGATAATTACAGAGATAGATACAAGGATCTATTACATAACATTCTGTAGATAATAGTACTTACAATTTAAGTACTATCAGCTAACACCTTACAGAACATTAATCACAATTACAAATAATTCAGCTTACAACAAAATAAAATAAAGTACGCCTAATCTTGCTTTCATCAATATTATCATCGTTATTACTATCACATTTAAACTTGTATCCACACATGTATCTCGGTTACCATGAACAAGAGATACACATTTCAACTGTCATAATCAGCACTGGATCAACTGTCAATTTTCAGAAACTTCCTCATGATGTTACATGTGTCTAGTATGACAGTCTTCTGCAGCTGGATGTATAATCCCATCTTCAGTTGCAGTTTAGCCAGGGATTCATGCAGGAACTTAAGAATTTCACCAGTGGCACTTAGAATTATTGGTATAATTATCACCATTTCCACATTGCTCCACATTTCCTTTATCTCATTTGCTAGAGGTTGGTATTTTAGAATATTTTCGCTTCTTTTCTTTGGGATGTTGTGAGCTAGCGGGACCGCGACATCAATCAGGTACATCTTGTTTTTCTTGTCATGCCATACAATGTCAGGTTTATTAGATGATACAGACTTATCTGTTATGATGGACCTGTTCCACTACATTTTGTGATTATTTGTGTCAGTGACTGGTTTGGGTGTGTACTTATAATATGGTGTTCAGTTATCCGCCAAAAGGTTATTATTGTGGCATAGTTGCTGATAAACCACTTTACAAATGTCGTCATGTTTTGTATATTCTAAGGATGCTAGAGAGCTGCATCCACTGATAATATGGTCTATATTTTCTCTATGTTCTTCACATAGCCAACATGTGTCATCATGAACATTGGTATCTTTCAGGATAAATTTACGGTAGTTTTTAGTTGATACTACTTGGCTCTGAATAGCTACCTTGAAACCCTCTGTTCCAGCAAAAAGTGCTCCCAAGCACAGCCATTTAATTGACGACTTACGGTCCATCAGTTCTCCCTCTATCTGGTATGGGTAGCATCCATGAAGTTTCTTCTCTTTTCAGTTGCTGATTTTCATTTCATTGGTCTGTTGTTATTATTGTTGCTATTATTATTATTATTATTATTATTATTATTATTATTATTATTACCATCATCGTCATCATCATCATATAAATATTAACCAACATGTCTATCAATAAATTTTATCTGTCAGTTCAAAGTAACAAAAATTGACAAACGTTCCAATTATGATTAGTAATCTGAAAAAACAAAAAAACAATGTATATCCCTTTACATAAAAATTTCAGTTATGACAGTAAACAATTCAATCATTACAATAAGGTAAGGATTTGCTGTTATAGACCAAAACAATATCCATGTATATCTGTGTAAAGTTCTAGGTAAATATAAAAACATGTGAATATTCATGGAACTACAGTATTTTCTGTGGTAACTTCTCTACCGCTCCCCTTTTGTGCGATACTTACAGAACGATCACGTTGTAATCACACAAGTGCAGCTAGTATACAAGAGATTCATTAAATACAATCGGTGACGCCATCCTCCCATTTCCATCCTAGCCGCGCATTTCAAACAATGCAAATTTCATAGCTTTTTATTAGTAAAGGAAAGTTGCTATCTACTCAATATATAATTTCCTCCATTCCTAATCTCTCTCCCCCTCTCTCTCCCTCTCTCTCCCTCCCTCTCTCTCCCCCTCCCTCTCTCTCCCTCCCCGTCCCTCTCTCTCTCCCTCCCTCTTTCTCTCTCCCTCCCTCTCTCTCTCTCTCTCTCTCTCTCTCTCTCTCTGCCCCCTCTCTCATTTTAAAACCGTTCCCTGGGAACCAGTTAGGTGGGACATCAAAATCAGCCTCTTTACAGTTTTTATATGTATGATACTTTGTGCTGGATTTAAAGCAAATCTTAATTTGTGTGAATTCAACTAAAATGTTAACCATTCAAGCCAACAGTAACATTTCTGAGAAATGTATTGTTCAAACCACACAACATATTTGTTTTGTCATGTTTTAGATTTCAAAATTAGGTATTCTAATGTGGATTAGCTTATGTGCAGTCCATTATCAAAGCAGTGTCATAGTGCAGAGTGTGCAACCTTATATATACTACTCGCACAACTTTTCTTGAACGATGACCTTGCTTTCCCCTCCCTTGACCATTAAACAGTTGAAGGCAAAAGCTCGCAGCTAGCACTGATGACAACATTCCAAGCATTAAAACTTCGTTGGTGTGAAAAAGAAGCTAGTGAAAGCTACTTGGTTTCATAGTCAAGAACTTCTGTTCAGCTTTATAACCATTATCTAAAGAAATGGCTGAGGCAGGTCCGGGTCCTTCTAGGGAGGTACCTAAAACTCCTATCTAGTGACCCTGCTGTTGCCTACCCAGAACAATGACGTGGCCGCACACATAGCAGGTTTGACTTTGATTTTCCAGAGGTTGGTGTTACTGTAAATACTCTAGTGACCGACTTTGTAACTAATACCCCCACTTCGCACGTATTTCTTCTATCCATCGTTCAAGAAAAGTTGCATGAGTAGTACACTGTCTTGTTACTTTTCAGTGCAGATCATGATTGCTTACTTCCTTATTGTAATTTGGGGTAGAGATTTTGTTTCTTTTTTACTAGCCGTTGATTTGAAGTCATGAAGTGATCCCCAAAAATTAGAGAGCAGACACAAATAGTTACAACTATTTGATCAGTTTGTGAAAGCAGGCATGAATTTTCAGACTTTGTAAGGGTTCTTTTTAGTTTTTTAATTTGTTGCATTTAGATTGATACATAGCGTCTCCCAAGTCCCTTGGGGGGTGCTTTGGAGTAATTATGCTTTGCACTTGGAAGTAATCTTCCATTAAGAATCGTGCTTAGGTGTAATCCTCCTTTATCTGTCATTATACCTGTCGGATCTCGTCACAGTCAGTTGTCAAGTGGGCCACCAGGTAGCATCTCTGCATACTATGCGCTCCTGCGTCACTACTTAGTGGCCAGAATTGAGAAGGAATGAGGATAGGTGGAGAGTTTAG
>BLKR01013574.1:0-10497 GCA_011170035.1 Teleogryllus occipitalis | reverse complement strand
AAACAATAACTTAAATAAATTGTTTAAAAATTAACACAATCGATAACATTAGAAATTATCTGTCGGAATTCATTGCAGGGAACTTCATAAGCGAGAAATAAGTAGTACGTGCAGAGTGCATTGTTTATTGAGAGAATACATAACACACACCATTGAGTGAATCCAAAATTTCTTTTTTCTTCATCTTTTCGTACTCTTTCTTCTTTGCTTTTTTCTCCTTCTTCTCTTTCCTTTCATCTCTCTATTTTTCTCGTTTTCTTCTTCTATTTCGCATCTATTTCTTTCCTTCTTCCCTCTTATTCTCATCCTTTTGCATCTTCATTCCTCGGTGACCCGACAAAAATAACTGCGTAACATGACAATTGTAGAGGTTGCTGCAACACCAAAGACTCTAAAGCATGAACGTCGTAAATTGTCTGCCCAAAAGCAATTGAAATACGAGGAGACGTGGCGGTACGAAACGCTGAGCTACTATTATTAACCCATTTTTATTACATCTCTCCTTTTTCAATGTATGCTGGAACGGATTTTTAGTTATTTCATTTAGAAATAATAATATTTACTGATAATGTGCTCTTTTTAATTTGTTTGATCCGATCGACCAAACGGCCTTACAGAAGTGAGTACATTATTTACATTAACATAATGGAAACGTTATAAAATTATTTTTTGAGTGTTCTTACTTGGCAAGTAATATATATATATATATATATATATATATATATATATATATATATATATATATATATATATTTGTTATATGCTGTGGATTTAGGGAATGATTGGTACAGGTAGAAAGATTGAGTTTTTGTTACATTATATTTTAAGACGGTTTGAAATTATCTTTACAGTATCTAGATTGATCTGTTTGGTTGTGTTTACTTGTTGTCCTAATTGAAAATGGACTGTTTTGGGGAGGATAGTAAGTGAGTGAAGAATTTAGAGGATAAGTTGATTAGATGATTTGTGATTGATGGTAATTTAAGTTCATAATGAATTCGTTTATTGGGTATAACCAAATAACCCCCCACCACACACACACTGTTCTTTCACGCATCACTTAATAAAATGACTCACATCTTTCGACTACAAATCAAATATGGCCTCCCGTTACCATCGACGATCCGGTCCGCACGAAGTCTGGCTGCGTCCTTCTGTCGTCTTGTTAACCCTTCCGATCAATTTCAAAACAATTGCTGTCTCCTTGTTTGTCAATTACTTTCGAAATATTCTTTCCTTTTTCTGATTTACTTTTAATCGTGTTCGATACCATTCATTTTCGCAATTAATTTAGATGTTCTTTTCGTTCATTCTTTTACATTTTATAAAATTTCAAACCCGTACAACTAATTTTACCACTGGTACTTTACATCTGAAACTTTCGCCTTGTTGTGTTCGATTGTTTTTCTAAAAATATTGTTCATTTGACTTTCTCCCAAAACTTAATATTAATATAAATATTCATAATCCTAAAACCCCCTTCTTTATTTATTTATCCCGGTCTGTCGGTTGTTCAACACAGTTTCTCAGTTCCGGCTCAATTTAAATAAATATCACTTTTTTAAGCTCTTTCACTTGTTTATTTCAAAACATGTCGCTTCCGGGTGTATTAAAACAAATTGAAATTAATGTTTAGACGAATACTCATGAATCCTCACAAAGCCACATTGTTTTAAGTTTATCCAAGCTGTGTACACTCATTGTTGGTGTATTCTTCACACACAACTCTTTATTTTAATCTTTTGGTCTTTCAGCAGAGTGTCAGCAAAGTGAAACAACCAAATTTTCTAAGCTTAAATTCTGTTGATTTCGTTGTACTTTTTATGCATAAACATAATATCGGATATATAATACATACGGTTATATTTACTCACCGCATGCATAAATATCTGGGCACCGTGTGAGTGGTCCGAGTAAAATTCGTTTTGAAAAATGTTATTACAAAGACGTGTATTGGTATAATTTTCTCATAATAAATAAGTAACATTTTAATTTAGAAATGAAATTGATAATTAATACTTTTGACAGTAGATAGACATAACACAATCAGCAGTGGATTTCCCTAGAGAATCACATATTTCATTATTCCACTCCAACATATTCATTTTTACATCGATATAACAACATATAGTATTTGCGAGTTCAGATTCCGAGAACTCATGAAATGAGCCTTTGACGGACGAATTGTATAATTAATGACAAATTACGAACAATTGTCAAAATGTCAGTTCATATAATTAACTCTTGATTTAGTCGCGCGGGTATATAAATAACTGAACAATTATATATTAATTAAAGTACGATCCGCTTGTTTGCGTAAATTGAATGACTTTCGAATCGCACCACATCAATTACATCATTTACAGACATTTAACCCTAGAAAGCCTCAACGTTTTTTCAACCAAACAAGCCTAAAATGAGTCAGTCAGACTCGGTGAGATAAAGGTTAATGTACCATTTAAGTTTGATTGTTGGAATAGACAATTCAAATGCATTGTTTTATTTCTTTTTAGTGCATTCTTGATCAACTTTTTTTTTGCTCTCAAAACATTTCCTTTTTCATGAACAGTGTTCAGAACATACGTTTATTTTGTAAGAATCATATCTGTTTTTGCATTCTCTCTCTATAAAATTGCTTAAAAATACCTTTTCGGTTTTTTGTAGTTCTCAAAGGTCAGCTGGATTTATAGTATGAGCTATTAATTGACCTTTTTGTAGTAACTCAAAAAGTGTGTATTCCATTGCAACTCTTGTGTTATGGTTCTATTCAAGTAGAATTTTGTTTAAATTTGAGGTCATATTAGAAGATTTGTCATGCTGTAAGAAAATGTATACGTCTTTGGTTTGCTTTCTTCTTTCATTTTAGATTCAATGTAAGCCACATGACACAAGAAAGAACTCGGTAAGTCAAACAGAAAAATAACGGTATAACAACGGTATTTTCCTCTTACAAGTGTATGCACGTGCCATTTGATCTGAACTGTCGAATAATCACTTTATTTCATTTAATATAAAGCTAATCCTGACTTTTTGAGTCTTTCTCCAACAATGTTCACAGAATAATGCATACTACTGAGATGCATTACTTTCTTCTTTGGAGCAGAAACATATGACACTAAAGTAAAATCCTTGGTGAAACCGATGAGGATTGATTCAGTTTCACTGAGTCTATTTGGTTTAAATTAGAAATTAATAAAATCCTTTATTCTTTTAGTTTTCACTGATGTTAGTCTATACCTCAATACTTGTTTTCACCGGGGGAACTTCATCGCCACATACCGCAATAAATACATGCACTACTCTTACTGGACTAATGTTCTTAGGATTTGGCGCGCTAGGAAACACAAATGAATCAAACCGGGAGCGGTGGCTCAGTGCTTCTACTAATGTCACTGCAGCGCCTCTGACCGGGAGGTCCTAGGTTCTACTCCTGACGGCGGCAGGATTACCGACACTAGCCTTTCAGCTAGGTCGAATTCAGTCGCTGTCTGGAGGAGAATTCTAGTAGCCGGCTGCTCTGATCGGTAGTTTTCCGTGGTTTCTCCGATCAACACCAGGCGAATGCCGGAACAGTACCCAAACAACCGAACCGCGCGCGATCTTTCCTTCCTCTTCCTTCTCTTATCCTCACCCCTTACACACACACACTTACCCTAACATGCACTACACTACCTCATATTCCGGGAGACTGGTCGGGAACTTAGAGCTCGTCTCGGCTGGGGCGGTGCTTCGCTGGTGGGAGATATCTAGATGGGGAAACCCCATTAGCCGACGGTAGGGCGGGGCGCCGGATCTGGCCATCCTGCGGGGGAAGATCATCACCACCACCATCACCACCACCACCACCACCACCCGAGTCAAAACACGCACTACACTTACGGGAGTCACGACCACAGTAGTAGACGCGCCCGGAATCACTAACAATCAATCAATCACTAATGAATCAATGAACCAGTCCCCGCGTTCGAGGAAGCGCCGCACCTCCGCCCGCCGGGCGTCCCCGCGCCCGCGTCTCCAGCGGCGCCGGAGGTCGCCCGCCCGCCGCGCGTCGCGCTCCCCGCGGCGGCGCTCCGCCTCCGCCCGCGCCGCCTCCCTCCCGCTGCCCGCGCACGCCGCCGTCTCCGCCGCCATCACCGCCGCCGCCGCCGAATCCCGCCGGCGCGAGCTCGCCGCCGTGCGCCCGCGCTACAACCTGCACCACGACTACCCCAACAAGAAGGCGCTCGCCACCGTGCGGCCCAAGAACATTCATCAGGTCAGTGAAACGGGGAGAACCCGACAAAACCGGTCGAGAGCTTTCTTTCGACGCTGTAAGTAGTATTTGGAAGGGTTGGGGATCAAATCTTGGACCCCAACAAGAAGGTCTTAGCCATCGTGTGACCCAAGAACATTCATCAGGTCAGTGAAACGGGAGAACCCCGACAAAACCTGTCGAGAGCTTTCTTTGGTCGTCGTAAATGTTATTTGGAAGGGTCGGGGATTGAATCCGGGACCCCAACAAGAAGGTCTCTGCCATCGTGTGGCCAAATAACATTCATCAGCTCAGTGAAACGGGAGAATCCCGACAAAACATGCCAAAAGCTTCCTTTGGCCGCCGTGAATGCTATTTGGAATGGTCATGGCTCGAATCCGGAACCTTAACATGAAGGCGCTCGCCACCGTGCGGCCCAAATACATTCATCAAGTGAGTTAGACGGGAGAATCCCGAGAAAACTTGCTGAGAGCTTCCTTTGGCCGCCATAAATGCTATTTGGAATGGTCGGGTACCGAATCCGGAACCCCAACAAGAAGGCGCTTGCCATCGTATGGGCTAAGACCATTCATCAAGCGAGTGAAACTGAAGAATACTGAGTAATCCTTCCGAGATCTCGCTTTGTCCGTCACAAATACTTCTAACATTGGCTGAGAATCTAACCCGACGCTCAAACACTTTGGCTCGCTGTTGTGCGAGCTAAGAACCTTCATCAGGTGAGTGAAACTGATGAACCCTGATAAACTGAACATGCCAATTAGCCTCTGAATTCACCACATATTCTACAAGAAGGGTCGGAGATCGAACCCAGAACCCAGCTATTGAAGGTGAGAGTTAGCAATTGCGCATAGAGACTTTTTTAATGAAGTTAATTTTGATGAAGGTCATAGGGCGCCATGTGTACCGTCGCGATCGTAAATTTAGGAAATTGACTTAATACTCTGAGATTCCTAGTTCGTGGTCACTCAGCTAATTATAGTGAAGATCACGAGCTTTTTCGAATATTTTCGTCAAACGAGATATGTTACGATCACTACAGCACTTTCTCAAGATCGTCTAGTCAATCGATAACTAAACTTACTCAACGTCGACGTTCTGATGTGAAACTTTTATGCTTAGCAATGTACATGTTATAATCTGCGTTGTTTGTTGATAATTAATATCTTCAGAAATCTATTTGTCAATCAATTCAATCGCAATTAAGAATGTAGAAAAATGAAATATATATTTTGGAGAATGAAAGAGAGACACTAATTGTGTACCTTTAACAGTGAGAATATTATTCATCATATTATTTCAATTATTTTATTCATAGAATTTTAATTGTTCTTTTCGCATCATACCTTTTCGTTTGCCTGAATCAATGAGGTCACACCCCTGTAGTATGTTAATGTAAACTAGCAAAATGAATTTGCGTTACTCTGACCCGTCAGTCAGGTAATTTGAACTGTCAGTCAGTACATTATCAAAATCGGACTCTGGCAATATGAGTGATTAATGTCAGCGTTGAAAGCTTTCCAGAAATAACGCGTTTGAAAAAGAAGGGAAAGAAAATGAATTATGTAGAAGTAATTAATTTAACATCTCAAAATTCAATGGAATTTCAGTTCGACACAAGTTTAGCAGTTCAAAAGGAGATTAAGGTAATCTACAGAGAATATTTTTGAATTGTATTGTGTATTGAAGAGATTATGGTAATCTACAGAGAATACTTTTTGAATTGTATTGTGTATTGAGGAGATTAAGGTAATCTACAGAAAATATTTTTTCAATTGTGAAATGTATTGAAAATTATTTTTTTATATACCAACGCATATTAATGAATAATGTATGCATTGTTTTAGAAGTATGTATCAATTAGTAATACTTATAATCTGATTTCAGTATTACACGCTGCATCTCAGATGTGGAACAGCGAAAAATCTATTTCTGCTGGAACGAAGCCATTATCCGCAAGAAGATCAGCCATTCGAATTGTCATTTTCATGGGTGGATCGCACTCTCACTGCGTGCTCATTTGAGTCTCTGACCAGATACGAGGTAAGGGAAGTTATACAACACAAAAAACGAAAACATGCAAACGTGTCTAAATAATTACCTAACCAAACGTTTCTCACACTTGTTTCCGTGATCCTTTTGGGAACTACAAAGTGGTTTTAGATGGGTTGTAAAGGTGTCTGTTAAAATTTTGAGCTATCTTCCAGTGTTCTATTTTTTTATTTTATTGGCTATTGTTACACATAAAAGTTAAATTACTTAACAATATGTGGCTAAGCTAATATTTGGATCCATCCTCATTCATCGTCGTAAAGCACATAGTAGCCCAGTCAAATTCAACGAAAAAATTTTGATCGACTGAAAAAAGTTTTAAAATCTGGTATGATGGTTCGTTGGTATCTATCGTATAAATATAAACTAAATATTAAATTATTTAATTAACATAATTAAATTATTTAAATTTAACACAATTAATTTAATTAAAATAATTAAACATAAAACTAAAAATTTAAAAGAGAAAGGGAATGCTGGGATTGGTGGAGTCGTTTAAGGTTTTTTTTCTATATTTTCTTCATATCTCATCACAGTTATCAATTCTACAGAAAATTATTTTCATTCAAAATTAAAGTTGAAAAATTTTCCCATAAAAGTCACGTTAAAGTTATAGACATAAAATGTCTTTTTTTATTTACAAGGCTCTCTTTTAGTTATCTTACTTATAATAATGATATATCCAGTGCACCGATGTAACGTTATTTTCATTCAATATTTATCAACAATGTTTGTTTGCATATTTTGCGCGATAAACATGAGCATTTTATATCTTATCGAAACTTATTTTGTACACTAGACTTGCGAATAACTGAGGTCTCTGGGTTCAAGACTATCTCGGATGCGGAAAACTCTAATAAATTATTGTTTATTTAATAAATAACATGTTAAAATCTTTTGATTAACGATTGTGAACAATGGCAACATATACATTACATAAAGAATATAAATACAATAATCACTTAACAGCGTATCGCGAGGGACAACAAAAACTGAGAGTGTGAATGACGCACGACATACTCGATGTTTGACGAGGGGAGCCAACTTTTATGGATTTGGTGAGAGTCCCAATATTGCGAGTGACCGGCTAACCCGATTTAGATGCATTCTTTTGAGAAGCGATTTCGAAGTTTCGGCAGAGCAATACTTCCGTAATAGAAACCTCTGCGGAAGTGCGCCTTTTGTAAAATCCCGAAATTGTTGAAGAGAAACCGAGTAAATCGGGTCGAAGGACATGTCTGTGGTATCAGATTGGTTTGGATCCCGAGATTTGATTCATGACATGGTTGCCGTAACTGAGGAGGTGTGCGCTGCGCATGGAAGACCAACCCGGAAACCCGATTTACACGCTTCGTGACGAACGATTATAAAGTTTTAGCGACTGCATGCATGCAAAGAACGGTACTGCCGCCATAGAAGTCGAACTTCCGGGCTACTAGCCGACATGCACATGTCGCTTTTCCTAAAATCCAGACAACGTTCATCAAGAGGAGGCGTGTAAAGGAGGCGTGTAAAGGAGGTAAGAGGAGGCGTGTTCATCAAGAGGAGGCAGCCAACCTACGAAAACTGCATTTATGTACATGAATAATGTTATATTTATATTATCTTTCCCCTCTGCCCACTTTCCCCAGTTTTCCTAATTCATTCTAACTCCCTCTATTCTTCATTCTGCCTTTTCACTTTTCCTTTAATCTTCGTATTTTCTTCTCTTGAGTTACGGCCCTAAGCCGCCATCCTGATTGAGGTTTTCTGGGTATACTCAATCGCTTAAGGCGTATGCCGGGATGGCCCCTAGTCTTGCATCCCAGAAATAAATGTAAAATCTGCCCTCCTTCTTTAAATTTGTTCACAGTTGAGGCACTCGGGATATAGGAGAATTTCTGGCATTTTTCGAAGGTAATATTATTGATTTACCACGCCCCTCTTGTAAATAAGAATCATGGATTTTTTTAATAATATCATGTTAGCTTTAGAATCATGAAAATTGACTATGAAAATACATTCACACCTTCTTTCATTAGTTATGCGTAGCACATCACCGTTAGCTACTACGATCATTGCAATTTTGTAAGAAACGTGAAATGTCAGTTATCACTATTTCCACCCGAATGCCTCAATTGTAATTATGTAAATGTAAATATTTAACTGGTTAGCCAGAAGAGCAGGTCTTACGGCCTGAGCCTCGCCAGAAATAAAGACATTATTAAATTGGATGAACCACATATCCTGCACACTTGTTTGGTGATGGAGAAGTGATGGCAAAAAGGGTGTGCGTTGCGCGTGACAGGCCAACTGAAATAACCAATTTACATTCTTCTTCGAGGAACGATTACGAAATTTTAGAGAACAAATGCATGCACAGACCTGACCTACCACCGTAGAGGGTGCTCTGCCGATCTAGAAGTCGCGGTGTGCATGCGGGCGTTTTCCAAAATCCCGAAGTCATTCGTGAAGACGAAGCGTGTAAATCGGGCTGAAGGATATATCAGTAGTTCACGATTTGTTTCGAAATCGAAATGTGATACATGGCGGGGTTGCGCGTGGCAGGCAAACTCGAACATCCCATTTACACTCTTCTTTGAGGAATGATTATAAAGTTTTTTCCAATGCATGCAGGCAAAGAGCGACACTACCGCAATAGGAGCCTCTCTGCCGGCCTAGGAACCGCTATGCGTTTTCAAGAGTTTCATAAAATCTCGTTATATTTCGCCTGTAAATCAGGTAACCGTATTGTCCCGCGCATTTGTTTGGCAATCCAGATGTGATACAAGGCCTAGATTTGCTAGTTATATCGGTAGTTCACGATTTGTTTCGAAATCGAAATGTGATACATGGCGGGGTTGCGCGTGGCAGGCAAACTCGAACATCCCATTTACACTCTTCTTTGAGGAATGATTATAAAGTTTTTTCCAATGCATGCAGGCAAAGAGCGACACTACCGCAATAGGAGCCTCTCTGCCGGCCTAGGAACCGCTATGCGTTTTCAAGAGTTTCATAAAATCTCGTTATATTTCGCCTGTAAATCAGGTAACCGTATTGTCCCGCGCATTTGTTTGGCAATCCAGATGTGATACAAGGCCTAGATTTGCTAGTTATATCGGTAGTTCACGATTTGTTTGGAGATCGAATTGTGATACATGGCGCGGGTTGCCTGTGTCAGACCAAGCCGAACATTCGATTTACACTCTTCTTTCAGGTATGATTATAAAGTTTTTTCCAATGCATGCAGGCAAAGAGCGACACTACCGCAATAGGAGCCTCTCTGCTGACCTAGGAACCGCTATGCGTTTTCAAGAGTTTCATAAAATCTCGTTATATTTCGCCTGTAAATCAGGTAACCGTATTGTCCCGCGCATTTGTTTGGCAATCCAGATGTGATACAAGGCCTAGATTTGCTAGTTATATCGGTAGTTCACGATTTGTTTGGAGATCGAATTGTGATACATGGCGCGGGTTGCCTGTGTCAGACCAAGCCGAACATTCGATTTACACTCTTCTTTCAGGTATGATTATAAAGTTTTTTCCAATGCATGCAGGCAAAGAGCGACACTACCGCAATAGAAGTCGCTCTACCGGTCTAGGAACCGGTATGCGATTGCAAGCGGTTCATAAAATCTCGTTATATTTAGTAAGGGGACGTGTGCAAATCAGGTGACCGTGTTGTCTGCGCATTTGTTTGGAGATCGAAAGGTGATACTAGGCCTGGTTTCGGTAGTCATATCGATAGTTCACGATTTGTTTGGAGGTCGAAGTGTGATATACGGCGTCTGCAAGCGCATCATAAAATCTCGTTATACTTCGTGAAGCGGAGGCGTGTAAATCAGACGCCCGAGTTGTGATGCAAGGCCTGGTTCCGTGCCTGAGAAGGGCGGTGGGTGTGGCGTGCGGCAGGCCAACCCCAAGGGCGTGTCGCTGCTGCTGAGCGGGCCGCTGCGCGAGATCCGCGACTTCCTGCGCTTCGTGCAGAAGGTGCGTCTGCGCCTGCAGCGCGGGCCGCTGGAGCTGGCGCACGCCTTCGTGGACGTGCGCACGCTGTGCCCCGACGGCGCCCTGGCCGAGCGCCGCACCGAGCGCGCGCGCCTCTTCCTCGTCGACAGGTGCGGCCGCCGCACTCCACCCCGCCCCGACACGCCCCGCCCTGCCACGCCCCGCCACGCCCCGCCCCGCTCCACCCCGCCCCGCTCCACCCCGCCCCG
>BLKR01013573.1:0-10502 GCA_011170035.1 Teleogryllus occipitalis | reverse complement strand
CACGCGCCCTGCTCAAGCACCCTGCTCAAGCACCCTGCTCACGCGCCCTGCTCACGCGCCTTGCTCACGCGCCCTGCTCACGCGCCCTCCCCACGCGCCCTGCTCACGCGCCCTGCCCACGCGCCCTGCTCACGCGCCCTGCTCACGCGCCCTGCTCACGCGCCCTGCTCACGCGCCCTGCTCACGCGCCTTGCTCATGCGCTCTGCCCGCGCGCCCTCTTCACGCGACCTGCTCACGCGCCTTGCTCACGCGCCCTGCTCACGCGCCCTGCTCACGCGCCCTGCTCACGTGCCTTGCTCATGCGCCCTGCCCGCGCGCCCTGCTCATGCGCCCTGCTCACACGCCCTGCTCACACGCCCTGCTCACATGTCATTGGAATTGCACACACCACGGCTTTCATGGGTTTCGTCACTCTCTCTACCTACCTTTCGTTACATATGTGGTTACACATATCCATCTCCACTTTTCTCCTTTCAATCAAACTTTTAGGCGAAGAAAATACTCATAAGACTTCTTTCAAATGCAGTATTATGATAATCTAGTTGTATCACAGACTGACGTAGAAAAAATTTGAAAAATGAATTGACAATTTTTGTGGTCATTTCAATATCTGAATTCTTTCAGATGCCTTCCATAAAGAATTAACAGAGAAATTTCTGCCACTTAAAATAATATTTAATTCATAAATGTTTTAACGAGACTTAATATATTATTATTAAAATATGAGACAATATGCAATCTACCAAACTGAAAATTTAATGATAATGTAAATAAGGACAAGACCAAGGTTGATTTATTGATTTATTGGTGTTAACGGATACGTCAACTGCAATTCTTAGGTGTTTTGTTTGTTATTTCTCGGGAGGTCGCGGTGTGTCTCCCCCTGGCGGGAGATCCGGCGATTACTTACGCGTCTACTTGAGAGATTTTTTTCTCCAGTTACCTTCACCGCCCAGCCAGGAGAAACTAGAGGCGCCGAATTGGATGGAAAGATCCTACGCAGTCCTTGGTCCGTTTGCGAGGGTGATATGTCATTCTCTGGTACAAGCGGCAGGAAAAACGATGATGGGTTATTCTGAAGTATACCATCATAGAATTTTGCAACGAGTTATATTTTACATAAGTATTAGTGTAATTCCTACGCAACATCGACAGTAGAAACTTAAGTCAGAACACTAAAGGACATCAGGATGAACGGTGTAATAATGCAAAAGACGGTGATGTATAATTAATAGAAACATACTGCAAACATACCTGATTAACTTTGGCCGACATAACTTTAGATCATGAACCTTATGAAGATCAACATGTTTCGCCAACTGGTCGCAGAGCAACTGCTCGAATACCAGGACATATAAGTTTGATTTTCGTGCGGGGAAGTCAATTATTTGAACAGTTCAAACGCCATTTATTAAAAAATTAAACAGGTTCCAGGAACAATTAAAATATCCGTAATCATTCAATTACAAAACCGTTTATTGAATGTAACGAAAATTATTTTTAAATTGGATATCTGTTTTAAAAATTATTAAGTTTTTTGTCCAGCAAAACGTTTTTTGCAAGTTTTGCTGTTAACGTTGGTTCATTTTATTCTTAGAAGCAAGTAAACGCTCAAAAGCATGGAAACCTCGTTCACTCTGTTTTTAAAAGATGAAGATACCAAAAACCAAGAAATGAAATTAATCCTCCAAAACTCATTCCTTGGGGGGGGGGATACAATACAACACGAAAAAAAGATTCCGAGAATGAATGGAATCCCTATAGCTTTGTGAAAGATGTTTCCCTTCTTTTGAAAATGTGTGAAGTTTTCAAGCAATCAAACTGTTCACGAATCATTTTCTTTTTTTACATCGATTTACGAGGTAATTTTTAAGTCGCAAAAGTCTGGTTAATATGACCCTAAAATGCCAAATAGGTAGTAAATAGTTTTGAAAGATAAACAAAATAATAACAGTTTGTATTCTTTCACGCGTGTATATTTGGAACCATTAAAAGTGTTCATTAGAAATATATTTCAAATCGTTAACACATTGAGTGACATCCATATAAGACGCTAACCCTAGTAGTAGTGACTAGCTCTAGTTAAAGCAAGTAACTCTAGTAGTAGACACTAACTTTAATTAAAGTAACTCTAGCAAAGTAACTCTAGTAGTAGATGCTAACTCTAGTTAAACAGAGGCGTATTAAAATCAAAGGGTGGCGTGCTGGTCAGAAGACAGATGGTAGCAAAGCAGCAGCTAACGTCTGCAAAATCCACGCTCATTGGCAAAGGTCTACGGTCGTAATAAGACTGTTTTACTTGGAGCTCTAAGGCAATTCATGCATCTGACGTTGCATCAGTATACAAGATATCACAAACGGGGCAAGGGATGTCTGTAGCTGAACAGTTTCTATGAGGACTATGCCCTCGGGCGTTGTGTCGCTGCTCGATCATTAAAATCAGTTAACTCCCGTGGTACATACAAGATTTTTTTTACCTAATTTTAATGATTCGGATTTACTTATTTACTAATGAGTTATCTTTACTCGGTTTGTCTTTTTATATTTACCTGACAATCCCCTCTCATTATTCTTCCTTAAGAGAACATGTAGTATCATTGGTCTGTTTTCATATTTTCCTTGTAACCACGATCCTCCCTATTTCAATCAGCTTTTTGTCCAGTTTCCCTGATCCATTGACCAAATGCTGAAATGTCCTCTTGTTTTGCTTGCGGACATAAATTTAGCTTCACTATGCGCACGTTTTGTTAAGCTCTCCTTTTGCTTATAGTGGTAGCGGTGGAACTTCTAGGGTGAGTTTCTATATTGTTAGCAATACAGAAAAATCAAATCTGCATTTCGTTTACCGTTGCAAATAGTTTTTCTATATATCGGGAACGAAAATGTCTAGTATTTTAAATGTTGATATTCTCGCGCTTTTCAATTTTTATTATTATTATTATTATTACTATTATTATTATTATTAATATCACTATCACATTATAACTTGTTTATGTATATATGTATATATATATATATATATATATATATATATATCAATTATTTTATTGTACCAATTATTATTATTATTATAATTATTATTATTATTGTTGTTGTTGTTTTCACGTTCATTCGGCTTTAAACTACTTATAGTTAAAATGTAGTGGATGGGATTCTGGTATTTAAGAAAACGTGCGCAGATAATCTTCTCCCCCATACGTCATATAGAATATTTACTGTTTATTGACCAAATAAATCAAATCCTCTCGATCCAGGTAAGTTATGCACAGTATATTAAGCTCCGTATCGAACGGAATAACAAGCATTAACATATGAGTAAAAAATATATAAATAAACCTCGCACGCTTACACACTCCGTACCTTTTGCCCTAGCTGTGGTTTTAGGCACCAAGCGGCACCGCGGGGGAGGGGGAGGGGCACCCTCCGCAGCCAAGAAGCGATCCGGCGCAAGCCAACAGCCCCTCCCCCCACGCCCTATGGGGTGGGTGCGGCTGCGAGCGGCACATTGTTTCGGCTCCGCGCGCCCCTCGCTCTGCGGCTCGGTCGCCGCCCAAAGAGACCCAATTGCATATTCATGTTTTTTTTATAAAACATGAAGCTTATTCAATCGAACGAGCAGCCGGCCGGGCCCGAACCGGCCCGGCACGATGCGCGCAGCCGCCGCCACCGTCGCCTCCGCCGCCGCCGCGAAAACGCTCCAGTACGCTCATGCATAGATTACAAATCAATTAACAAAATCCTATTTCGTTAATGCAAATATTTAAATAGCGGGCGGTTGGCTAGGGGGGGGGGGCTGGCTCGCGGAAGCCAGGCGCGCGGAAGTGGGTGGCGCGAGGGTGGAGGGAATGTGGTCCATGGGTGGTGTGAGGAGGGGGCGTGGTCTGTGCGGGGTAGTCGCATGGGTGGCGGGTATGCGGTGCGTCTGCTGCGCGTATGTGACGCAGGCCGGCGCATGGGTAGAGGGTAGGAGACACGTGGGTGGTGGGTGAGCTTTGGTGACATGGTGGGGACTTGGGGTTGCGCGTGGGTTACGCACGGGTGCCTCCATGGAGTTGCGCGTGGGTTGCGTGTGATTGCGCATAGATTATGACATCTTTGGATTAGGCGTAGATGGCAATTGGGTTGCGCGTGGGTTACGTGTGGGTGGCGCCTTTTGTTTGCGCACGGGTAAAGTTCTGGTGGCGCCTTTGTGTTTTGTGTGCGTGGGATAAGGTTAGTGACGCCTTGGGGTGGCACGTGCGTTAAGCGTGAGAAGCGCATTTGTGTTTCTCGTGAATTACGCGTGTCCAGCGCTTGAGTTGTGGTTTACACGTGGGTGACACGTTTAGGTTGCGGGTGGGTGACATGTTAGTGGAGCCACTGGGTTGTACGGAGGTTACGCGTTGAAGTTGGATTACGCGTGAGTTAAGCGCTGTTGACTCGTTTAAGTTGCTCGTGGGTTGCACGTAGGTTTACGCGTTGAGGTTGGATTACGCGTGAGTGGCTCCTTTGGGTAACGTGTGGATTAAGCGTTGTTGCCACGTTTGAGTTTCTCGTGGGTTGCACTTAGTTGGCGCCTTTGGGTTGCACATGGTTACTCGTGGGTGATTCGTTTTGACTTTATGTGGTTACGCGTGGGTCGCGCCTTTATGTTGCACATGGTCACGCTGGGGGCGCTTCTGGGCCTTTCGGGGATTATGCGTTGGTAGCGCCTTTGGGTTTCAAATGCTTGACACGCGGTTAGTGCCTTGGGGTTGCGCTTGCATACATACGCTGAACAAGCAAACGTTCTACATAATTTCTGAATGTTGGAGCAAGCTCCTAACAAACTACTTAATTTACTATTGTATATTTAATATACACGCTCTTGACACACACATGGCAGCCCAGCTTTGTACTGTTATAATTCTAAATCATAACTTTATATTAAATCACTTAGTCTAGCGTTAAGATTCAGCCAGGCTCTGTCGCAATATTACGCAACAATCATAGCACACTAGATCTCTAGAAGTACCATGAAATCAACCTACACGTTTCCCGTGTGTCACAGTCGCAACCGCCTCACCTGCAGGTGCGAGCCTTGCTAAAATTCTGGGAGGCGTGACGCAATTTGTCCGCTTAACATAAGCACTGGACACCTCACAAAAAATTCTTAATTCAATTGATCATATGCTCACGCATCTTCTGTATTTATAAAGTAGCTTAGCTTACAACGCTTCTAAATTATAATAATAAATGAAACGCTTTCTTATTGTCCCACGCAACTTGCAATCTCTCGTCCCTTCCAGCACAGCTAACGAACCTCTCAGTCGAGCTCCAATCTTTATACAGAGCAGACGTGTGTCTCGCTGACTTGCACTCAAATTGTTAATTGTGTTAATACTTCAATCTCTAAAATGTTCGTGTGTCCAATATTGTCGTAATAAGTTGTTTTATTAACTATATTCAACTGCTCAGTGTATATACTGCGAAGAGTATATACTATCTCAGTCGAGCTGCTTCATTCACTGATAGTAGACGTGTGTCTTTCTCTTGTTCATATTCATACATTTGTTAATTGTGTTAAATTCACAGTTCAATCTTTAACATGTGTATGCAACATCCACTCTCAATTCAACGGTTTGTTTATTGACTGTAACCAACTACTCAGCACGGCCCATGACCTGATACGTTACGCAAGTAATGCATGTGGGCACATTTCCAAAGTTAGACCTAGTGCCTAGAAGTAATGCTAATAGTATTGTGAACAATAGAATTTCTCATCATGCAGTTACTTGAAGAAACTCAGTGCGCGGGCATCACATACCATTACGCAATCTTAATAACAACTTTAGTTCTGTTAATCAGTTGCATAAGACCAAGTTACCAATAGTTACGTAACCGTGAGCTGTGCAAACCACAGTAACTGTCGCGGTAATTGTGATAAGTTTTACGTTATTTGGTAAAAAGCTGATTGACGTATCATGAGCTGCCTGATCTTGTGTAAATGCCATCATGCTCCGTGTGTAACCTAGGCATCAACCTACGGCTCTCTATGTGGGGTGGACGCCCTAACGCACTCAGCTGTTCTACAGCTCTCAGCCGGAGCACAATTCCAAGCGTGTGCTTAGGCTGCGCGTGCCTGCTGCACCCCTGACATGAATTTTGGAATCAATTATTATCGTTTTTTCTACCTTTCAGCGTAGTGCAGATGTCAAGATTTATTTCAACCTAACATTGAACATTCAGTATGTTTTATGTGCACAAGGTGTTTTCTTCAATTTGTGCCAAGTTTAATTTCTGTTAAATTACATTATCAATGCTAACAGCTGTGTTTGATGTAATCAACTGATCTAAGTGTTTAGTGGTTTCAGTCAATTATAAGGACAATAACATCATATCTAAACACCGCTTAGTTAATTATTATGTAATTTATGTACTTAAGTTCAATTATATTTAAGTTAAATGAATTAATAATTTATTAATTTCCTTCCATCATAGCACTCTCTTACTAGAGCATTTCAGAAGTCTATTTACGATGTACCAAGGCCTCTGTTGTTCCTCTAAATCGAATACTGGTCCTCCGAATCAATACCGAGTTGTCAAGGTAAGTAGCGAAGTAAGCAATCCATATAATCTACAGCCCACTGCTCCGCAACCGCTTGCTCCTCCTCTCAATGACTCTCGTCTCCCTCCCTCTCTCCCTCCCCTCTCTCCCTCCCTCTCTCCCTCCCTCTCCCTCCCTCTCTCCCTCTCCTCCCTCTCTCCCTCCCTCTCTCCCTCCCTCTCTCCCTCCCCTCTCTCTCCCTCCCTCTCTCCCTCCCTCTCTCCCTCCCTCTCTCCCTCCCTCTCTCCCTCCCTCTCTCCCTCCCTCTCTCCCTCCCTCTCTCCTCTCTCCTCCCTCTCTCCCTCCCTCTCTCCCTCCCCCTCTCCCTCCCTCTCTCCCTCCTCTCTCCCTCCCTCTCTCCCTCCCTCTCTCCCTCCCTCTCTCCCTCCCTCTCTCCCTCCCTCCCTCTCCCTCCCTCTCTTCTCCCTCTCCTCCCTCTCCCTCCCCTCCCTCCCTCCTCTCTCCCTCTCCTCTCTCTCTCCCTCTCTCTCCCTCTCTCTCCCTCTCTCTCCCCCTCTCTCTCCCTCTCTCCCTCCCTCCCTCCCTCTCTCCCTCTCTCCCTCTCTCCCTCCCTCCCTCCCTCCCTCTCTCCCTCTCTCCCTCTCTCCCTCCTCTCCCTCTCTCCCTCTCTCCCTCTCTCCCGCTCTCCCTCTCCTCCCTCTCTCCCTCTCTCCCTCTCTCTCTCTCTCTCTCTGTATATATATATATATATATAACCGCTCATATGTCGGTTACATTGATTTTTAAGAAGCATCCGAGAACGTCAAGACACGAGAAGTTGCAATTATAGTGTTAACAAATTGCAAGAGATCGCGCCAGCAGTAAAGGGAATCCTTTGCGATAATTTACTAAAAGTTTCTGAACGCACTCGCGTACAAGAGAACGACGACCAATCAAAAATCCCCCTTGAAAATATCGGCCCTAGCGCAAAGCATTGCTATGAGAAGCTCTCATTCGCTGCCGCTCGCCGATGGACAGATGGACAGACCGCAATTGTTCGTGCTGGACGGAGAACAGAATTCGCCGTATTTCGACGATTAGAAGCTTGTAAAAGGTAATTCGTCTCATCATGTTAAAATAACTATACCATGTATGAGAGAATTTGGAACTTTAAATCACGGATATTCTGATAAATTCACGTGAACGCATTACGCAGAAATATACTATTTTTTCTAACAACGAAGAAATAATATATTTCAACGTTCAAGAACGTGTACTGAAATAGAAAGCATGTGCTATAGAAAATGTTTCTTTCTATTTCCAGCTTTTTTTTGTTTTCGTCTTTCAACTTGGCTTACCACGTAAGAAATTCATTACGCGGAGATATTGCAGACAGATTATATAAAATTGGAAGGACTGTGGTAGCGATTCACCAGAGCACGTGTTCCCCGTAGCAAGGGGTTGCCACGACCTTCAAAGGATCTGGGTCGCCGTCGCCGCTCCAAGCTGTGGAAATATTTCTTCGAGACGTTTTGTGAGTCAGAAAATTCACTAGAAATTCACAAACAAATAACTGTTTAAAGAAACGAGAATTATGCTACAGAGATAAAATTCACCTCACGTACAGACGTAGATAGTCGAGTTAAATCCACTAAAATCATTTAAATGTTATCTTATATATTATTGCAGCCGTAAAAGGAAGTCAGATAGCTAATTCCTGTAAAATAATTGTTCAAAACTAATAATTAGTAAAAGAGTTATTATTGATTGTATGTTCATTGCCTAACAAATTCTTTTTGCTGGCTAAATTGTATAAAGTAATAATCCATGTGAAAGTGAAACTACGTCTTGTATATATTTAATTCACTATTCATCTGACAATTTCTTTGAAAGTGTATGCAAAGGGTATTTCGGTATGTGATTCTTTTTCAGTATTTTGTGTTTCCATGTATTGTGTACTGTGTCTTGTGTACTGTTATTTTATTGTGTTTTTTTTGTGTGAAGTGAATGGTATTATAATTTTATGTAAAGTGTTTATGCAAGTGTTAAAACATAACTGCAATTGTTAAGTAATCACGTATTTGGTAAAGGTAGAGCAAGTAATAGTATTTTTCAATGCAATGTGTAAATGCTAGAGTAGAATTGTATTCCAATATTTAAACAGAATATATTCAGAACGCTGTTCATAGTTGAAAGATTAACTTGCCTAGGTTTCTTTTATTACAAAAGCAGGATAAAAGACGAGCCCACTCCTGTAGGACAATTAGGACACATAAAACCATTCCTAATTTTTGGTGTGACATTGTCATAACAAGTCACAGATCAAGTAATACTACAAGGTTACTTGAGTGACCCGCTGTAGGCTTTTTAGAGAATACTGAAAAGGTAGAGCGGTCACAATTGACGGCTCTACCTTTTCGGTATTCTCTAAAAAGCCTACAGCAACCACCCTTTTCCCGCACAGATGTCAATTGCCCGAGACGTCACAAGAAAGTTGTTTCGCAAAATTAAATTGATTTTCATAAAAATTTATAATGCTGATATACAAAAAATAGTGCATGTAACTCGTTTACAATATTGCTTTAATGCATTCGTACAAATTTGACAACTCGCTTCTAACGCCGATCATTTTCAAAACATGTACTAATGCAATAAAGTTTAACATGGTGAACTAAATGCATAAACTACTATTAACAACTCCGCAAGATAATAACCCAATATTATTTATTATACAGGAACAACAGGCAATGGATTCATAGTTTTACATGGGGAAGGTGATTTTGCTGTTACTAAATCTCATGCATCGTGCTCAGCCCATTGATTATTACAAACTAATATTGCCCGACGTGTAAAATAAATACGTGTCTTAATAATTCAAGAGATCAACAATAATTGAAAATTGAATTATCAGATTATGAAATTTTCAGAAAAAAGTGAAAATTTGGATTTTTAATGGAAAATTAATTGGAAAATGTCAACGACAGTTCACAATTAAGTACTCCCTGGATAACTATATTTTACTAGGAAATTACGGTATAGAATACACTGTCCTTTTATACCGTAGAGATACTCTTCAACATCATGTCAGAAAATCATGGTACTATTATATAAGTTGCTTCCCAAGAGTCTTTTCGCAGAAACAAGCCCCAGGCGCAACAGATCGCACACAAAGCAGCGAGTCGCTTCGCCGAAATTAAGAAGCAATTCGCCCGTCCCCACCGCCGCCGCCACTCCTCTCCGCCCCTCCCAAGCACCGCTGCCATCACCGCTGCTTCGGTGGTCGAAGCCCTCAGCGTCTGCGTCACTTCAAAGCCATCGCCAACGCCCCCACCATCCCGGACCCCCAACCCTGACTCCCAGCCCAGACCGCCAGCTCAGATCCTGCACACCCTCAGACTCCTGAACGTAGACTCACATGCAACCCCCGTCTCCACATGATGACCCCCGACGTTGATCTCACACCGAACGCTAGAGATCCTGCGTCGAGGAATCGTAACTACCACGAACTGCTTGCGATGACTCAGCCCCGCGAACACACGTACCGCTTCCTCACTCGCTATTCCAAAATCGCCATCGTCCATATCCAGCAGTCACCCCGCCAACGCCCTCACCGCCGCTTCCATCGATTCGGCCGGTGCAACTCTTTCAAACGCTACCGTCTCCATCCCCACAAAACCCTCCACTGCCTCTGTTATAATCGCCACCATCACCGACATCGACTCCGCCGCCGTCGACACCTCATCACAACCGGCACCGTCACTGTCTCCGCCTCCATCGCCACCACCGGCACCACAGTCATTGTCACCATCATGGTTATTGTCATCATTGCCGTCGCCTCATCATTACAACCGCCATCTCTACCGTTACCGTCTCCACCTTACAACCGCCATCACCAGTCACCGTCGTCTCCGCCGTAGTTGTCGCCGCCACTTCTTCATCACCTCGCCGCTTCTTCATCCTCACCTCACCGTGACCGCCGCTACAGTGTGATCGCAA
>BLKR01013572.1:0-10511 GCA_011170035.1 Teleogryllus occipitalis | reverse complement strand
TGAGTGAGTGGTGATGTGAGGAGCACCTATGATTAGGGCGAGCGAGGCGAGTGATGTGAGTGAATAGTGATGTAAGGAGCACCTACGCTTATGGCGGGAAGGGCGGGTGATGTGAGTGAGTGGTGATGTGAGGAGCACCTACGCTTAGGGCGGGCGGGGCGGCTGCGGGGGGCCGCCGGGCGGCAGGCGCGCGCGGAAAGGCCCTCGCCGGGCGATCGGATCGCCTGGCAGCTGGGGCAGCGGCGGGGCGGCGCCCTCGTTCTGCTCTTGCGCTCGCTCTCTTTCCCTCTGCGCCTGCGCGCGGGCCCTCGCTGCGCGGCGCCGCAGGAGGTCCTCGGCTGCGAGGGCGGAGTTGAGTCCGAATGCGGCGAGTAGCAGGGCGGAGTGCGATGGCGGAGGTCCGGGCGGCGGGACTTGCTCTTGCTCTTCCTCGTCGTCGTCAGTACGCTCCCTCCTCCGTCGGAGGGTGAGGAGGAGAGCGGAGCGCGAGGGAGGAGGTTGCTCGTGCTCTTCTTCTTCGTCGTGGAATCTCACTCTCGGCCTTGGAGGAGCGGTGTGGAGAGGTGAGGAGGAGGGAGGAGGGTGGGGCGGCTGGACCTCCTCCTGCTCGACTCCTGGCTCTTCGAAACGCACCCTCCGTGGTCGGGGAGTGATGTTGTCTAAGGAGGCAGTGGCGGGGATTGCCATCTCCTGGTGGGTGTGGATGTTCATTAATGTGTCGGACCTGGACAGCCCTCTAGGACTGCGGGGGCGAGCGCCGGTTGTTGCGGCGGTGGTGGCGGCGGGGACCACCGCGGCGGCCGGAGCCTCGTCCGCTGACGAGGCGGTGGTGATTGGTCGCGGCGCTGTGGGCGCCCGGCGCGGGCGGCGAGGGCGCGTGGGCGCCGGGCCGCTCTCCTCCACGTCAAGGACGTTCGCCTCAGCCGCTGCGGCGGTGGTGGCGGCGGGGACCACCGCGGCGGCCGGAGCCTCGTCCGCTGACGCGGCGGAGGTGGATGGTCGCGGCGCTGGGGGCGCGCGGCGCGGGCGGTGAGGGCGCGTGGGCGCCGGGCCGCTCTCCTCCACGTCAAGGACGTTCGCCTCAGCCGCTGCGGCGGTGGTGGCGGCGGGGACCACCGCGGCGGCCGGAGCCTCGTCCGCTGACGCGGATGGGCGGGGGCGCGAGCGCGGGCGGCGAGGGGGCGTGGGCGCCCGGCCGCCGACCTCTGCCTGCGCGACGGGCAGCTCGGACGCAGCCCCGGCGGCGGCGGCGGGGACCGCGGGGCTGGTGGCGAGCGCCGGGTGCGCGGGCGCGGCGGCGGCGGCGGGGGCCTCCTGCTCTCCCGACCGCTGCGCTTCTGCCCCTCCCTGCACCTGCAACACACAACGCCCAACAATTCAAGCTAAACTTGAATTTACAAAATCAAAATTACTTCTCGCCTGGTAAATATATCCCTTAAAAATCGATTGTGTCGCTGGATGCGCTTGCAAACATTAACAAAAACTGCAAACATTAACATAAACTTTAATGCAAAAATCGCTCTTCATCTATCTCCTTTTCTTTCACTTCTTTTCTCTCCCTCTATCTCCGTCCATCCATCTCTCCATATCTCTCACCATTTTTCGTAACATATCTCTCCATCTCTCCCACCATCTCTCTCGATCCCTCTCTGCATCCCTCTCGCCCTCTTTCTCCCTTCATCTCTCCACATCTCACTCACCATCTGTGTCTCCCCCTCTGTGCATCTCTCTCTTTCTCTCTACATTTTTCTTCTCTCTCTTTCACTATCTTTCTCTCCCTTTCTTTCTCTCACTTCCATTCTTCCTTTTCTCTCTTTTTTCTCTCTTTCTTTCTTTTTATTTATCACTCTATCTGAGTTTCTGGTGTGCCTTGAACACAGTCTTGATCTTGAACCGCCACAAGAGTTTTCCTATCCTGTCCGTGACGCCTTGTATGTATGGGAGTGTGGCAATTCTCCTGTTTTCGGTGTCGTGGAGGTCCCTTGGTGTAGGCGGGTCTTGTGTAAGTTTCAGGGCCCTGTTGATGGTGAATTTGCTATATCCGTTTGCGGCGAAGGTCGCTTTCAGGACTTCGCATTCAGCGGGAAGACTGTCTTGGTCGCAGATTCTGGTTGCGCGGATGGCCAGGGTTTTTAAGATGCCATTCTTCGTCGCTGGGTGGTGGTGCGAATCGGCATGAAGATAGCGGTTCGTGTGGGTAGGTTTTCTGTAAACCGCGTGCCCCAGGGTGCCATCGTTTCTTCTGCTAACCAAAACGTCCAGGAAAGGTAGCTGGCCATTCTTCTCTGTCTCCATCGTGAATTGTATTTTTGGATGAGCACTATTGATGTGGTCCAGGCATTCCTGTAGGGAGTCACGTCCATGAGGCCATATCACAAAGGTGTCGTCGACGTACCTTACCCACATTGTAGGTTTGAGGCGGGCGTTGTTGAGAACCTCGGTTTCAAAAGCCTCCATGAAGAGATTGGCGGCAATCGGTGACAGGGGTGAACCCATAGCCGCGCCTTCCACCTGGGCGTAAAACTTCCCCCGAAATTGAAAGAAGGTAGACGCCAGGCAAAATTGAGCGAGATCGGCCCACTCTGTAGGGAGCCCCCGTGCCTCCAGTTTTCTTCTGATTATCTCTGCTGCCTCTTCGACCGGGACCATGGTGAAAAGCGACGTCACATCGAAACTGACGAGGATGTCTGAGCTCCCCAGGCGCCTCTGTTTTAGCAACTCGGTCAAACTCGGTCAAACATTAATGCGCGTCAAAGACCAGCTTCCACCGCTCCAAGCCGCCGGAGTATACTCCATCCCTTGCAGCTGCGGTCACACGTACATCGGGGAGACAGGAAGAACCATAGAGGAGAGACTACGCGAGCACATTCGAGATTTCAAATTCAAGAAGGTACACCGCTCCGCCGTAGCTCTCCACGCATGGGTTACCGGCCATGACTTCCTGTTCGACAAGACCGAGGTGCTCGCGAGAGAGGATAGGTGGTGGCCAAGGCGGATAAAAGAAGAATTAGAAATCGCTAAACATCCCCAGAACATCAACGGGGACGCGGGATTACGCCTCCACGATGCCTGGATTGCACCTCTGCGGAGCGCGCAGTCGCGGGAGGCCGCCCGCCCGGACCGCACCGTCATAGTGGTGGTTGACAGTCTTTTCGGCCTGCTCCGGGTGGAGCTCTTCCGATTAGATGTTGGCTTTTGGAGTTGTAGGCTTTTTGCGGGCGCCCTATGATTGTCTCATGTTGGGCGCCCGCGATGATTTTTTAATTCAGTTCTAAATTTTTGTTAGCTTAGCTGCTCCCTTGTTGTTGTTTTTGGTCATTTCCCGTTTCGCGCACACCAACCGGTCGTTTTTATTTATTATAAGTTGTACATAAGTCTTAAAATATAGTCCTATTATCTAATAAGTCTTAATCATCCTAACAAGTTTCTATCTAGTTCTGTTTAAGTAGTTTACATATTGTTTACAGGTTTTTCCTATTGCCTAGTATCTAAGTCCTAGCTTAATTCTACTGATACCTAACCTACGTCTTATATATCTAATTTCTAATCTAATTCTGATTGTTCCTAATCTAAGTCTTATTTACAAATGTTATTTACAATTTTATTTACAACATATTATTGAGTTATGTCTAGGGCGTGGTTGATTACATTTCCAGTTTGATATCTGGGCATAAGAGCAAAATATAACAAATAGAACACAAAGTATATTTACATGGATGTGATAGCAATACAGAGATTGGCTAGTATAACTAAATAAAGGTACAGTTTGGAAGAATGGGAAGTGAATAAAGTGGCACTAGTAGGAACAGAGGGTGAGGAGACGAGAAGGTAGCAGAGAGAGGCATGGAGCGCAGCGCAGTACACATAATGGCTCGGAGTATAAGATTTGGGGTGGAGGGATTTACAGAATCTGTTCCTCGCCCGCAACTTGTCTGACGAGGGAGGAATGAAGAGAGTAAGAAGTTAAATTTTGAGGAGTTTAGGGAGGTTTCAAGAAGATGACGTCAGAAGGGAGTTTCTTAGTTTTGAATCGAGATTTTTTAAGGAAGTATTGAAGGTAGGGACGAAAGAGGGGGTGTGAGTCAATGTTTGAAAAGATTGAGGTGATTCTTTCCGTGGCGAGTGTGTGAATGGTGGAGGTGATAGAGTTAACGTTATATGAGAGGAGAACATTTCTGTAGGCGTCTCCTGGGGCGGGGTTAAGGGCCGATCTAATGAAATAATTTTCCGCTCGTGTGAGCAGATCACGAGTGGTTTCTGGGGCTGTGGACCAAACCTCGCATGCGTAGAGCCCCGCACTCCTTACGCACGCAAGGTATAATCTGATTTTGGTTTTCTCCTGGAGGGAGCGGCTCCTAAAGAGTGGTAGTAAGGAGCTGATGCGCCATGTCATGTTTTTCCGCGCAGCTTTGATGTGCTCCCTCCAGGTGAGTTTGCGGTCGAAGATGACGCCTAGGTAGGTGATGGATTGTCGCCACGGAAGAGTGTGTGCATCTAGGCGGATGGGTGCGACTGTGTGCGTGTTGTGATTGAGTTTATGTGTGAAGATGATGGCTTGGCATTTCTGTGCGTTCAGCGCGAGGCCGTTTTCCGCACTCCAGTTCGATAGTGCTAGTGCGGCGCGCTGGAGCCGTCCTGTGGCAAAATTGATCCGGCTATCTTTCACAGCGTATGCTATGTCGTCTGCATAGATGAAGCTATGAACTCCGGTGATTGTCGGCGCATCATTAATGAAAAGAGAAAAAAGAAAGGGGGAAAGGACGGCGCCCTGGGGGACGCCGGCATAGATAGGGCGGGGGGAAGAAGTGAAGAGCTGGTATCTTACTGTGAAGGAGCGGTGGGAGAGATAGCTAGTGATTAAGTTAAGAATGTGGAGAGGGATGTAGGGACGAAGTTTGTGAAGAAGAAGTGGGTGGTGGACAGTGTCGAAGGCGGATGAAAAGTCGAAAAAGAGAGCAGGAACTGAGCAGCGACGGCTGAGGGCCGAAGAGACAAAGAAGGCGAAACGAAGTGCCTGCATAGCAGAGGAACGCTGCTTACGAAAACCAAATTGCTCCTCCCTGATAATGCCCTTTTTCTCGAGATCCCGTTGGATTCTCGTGAGAATTATTTTCTCGAGGAGTTTACCGAGAATCGGCAGGAGAGAAATGGGTCGGTAATTTTCCGGGAGGCGCGAGTTCTTATTTGGCTTCGCAAGTAGGGTGATAGTAGCCGCTTTCCATTCGAGTGGAAAGTATTGCACAGAAATGCACGCTGTGTAAATTTGTGCTAGAAGGTCGGCAGCCTTATGCGGTAGGTGTTTAATCATAGCTCCCGTGAGCTTGTCAGGGCCGCTCGACTTCTTTGTGTTAGTGTTCTTAATAAGGTCGCGCACCTCATCCGCTTTGATGTGCCAGTCGGACGAGATGGTGGTGGGGGGAGTGATGTTAAGTTGAATTTCCGCGGCGGTGGAGGGGAGCTGCAGCGAGCAAGAAATAGGCGGGGGCGAATATCTGTTGGCCAGCATGTCGGCGAATACTTCCGCCTTTACAGCGGGATCGTAGGTCGGCGCTAGGCCATTTGGGCGCTGGAGGGCAGTAACGGCAGGGGCGGGGTTTCTAAGGGCTCGCTGCAGTTTCCATAGGTCTTCAGCATTGTTAATTTGCGATTTTTTAATGTATTCTTCCCACATCGCGTTTCTGTGATCTCTCAGGAGGCGAGAGGTTTTCCTCCGTATGCGTTGAAACGCGGCTTTTGCATCGGGGTCGCGCGATTGGTGGTAATGCCTTTGTGCCTTACGGCGCTCTTGAATTAGACGGATCAGCTCGACCGGGGTTTGTGAAGAAGAAGGTGATGATGTGGGGTGTTTAATGGTTGATTCGGTGAAGGCGGATTTAATTTGATAATTAAGATGGTTGATGGCGCGGTCAATTTCGTGAGTGGTGGAGAGAGAAGGGTTTGAGATAAGTTTGTTGTTTAGTTTAGTTTGGTAAGTTTTCCAGGAGGTGTCAGAATTGAACTTGGAGTGGGTGGGGGCAGCAAAGATATCGTTATGAAGGGCGAAAATGACGGGAAGATGATCAGATGTGAGGTCGTGAAGCGGTTTAGGTGTTGAAAGAGAGAGAGATGGAGAGTGAAGGGCGATGTCCAGGATGTCACTTTCTATGGTGTTGGTGATAGGATTAGTGCGTAGGTGGGTGAAGGAAGAGGGGGGAGTGATGCTGAGCTGATCGCATTGATTAAGGAAGGCTAGTAGACGGGCTCCCGAAGAGTTACCAACGCGGCATCCCCAATCCGGATGCTTTGCGTTGAGGTCGCCCGCTATGATAATCGGCGCCCCGAGCGTCAGCAGTGCATCGAGGTCGAGTACCGCGAGTGGTTCCTGAGGCCGCTTGTAGGCGGAGACGACCACGATCGGCCCCCGCGGCGTTCCAATCTCCACCGCTGTGGCCTCGATGCTGGAGAGAGGCGGGGTCACGAGAAGCGTGTGTGGGACCGTACGCCGAATCGCAATTAAAGTTCCACCGCCGCGGTGTGGGCCAGGGCGATCAGAGCGGTAAATGATGAAATTACTGAGAGTGAATCTGTCGCTAGGCAAGAGATGAGTTTCTTGAATAAGAAAGAGATGGGGGGAGTAGTCTGAGATGAATTGGAGGATTTCGGCTTTTTTCCTTACAATTCCCCCGTTTGCATTCCAGAAAACTAATTTAGTTAAATTTATGGGAAGGTTTCCTGAATAAGAGGGGCAATTTGGATGAGTTTAGAGAAGATGTCACCTGGGGTTTTGAGAATTTCAAGGACGGATTTGACTAAGTTAATGATTTTCTTCACTTCTGTGCCCTGCAGAAGTTTGAAGAGTTCTAGGAGTTCGCCGAGACCAGATTCTGGGGGTGTTTGGGCGTTTGGGGAGGGCGCAGATCCAGCGGAGGATGTGATTGGCCGGCCGGCAGTGATATCGGCGAATCCGGTACCTGCGGGAGTGGGGGCAGCGGGGACCAATGAGAGTGGCGGAAAGGCTGGTCGGACGCCTTGGGCGAGCATGGGTGCACTGGCAGTAACTAGGGCGGTGCGTGGCGCCGCGAGGTTATTCTGCTGGCGGAGCGCGTCGGCGGCGGAGCGAGCAAGTCGTGCTCCTTGAAGTTGACGTGAGCGTGCTTCGCGGTAGGCGAGTAGCGCAGGGCACTCGCCGTAAGTTGCGACGTGCGCCTCTCCGCAGTTGGCACATTTGGGTTGACCACTGCGGGGGCAGTCGTCGAAGCTGTGTCCATTGCCGCAGAACAAACAGACAGGGTTTCGGCGGCACCCGCTCTGCGAGTGGCCCCACATCTGGCACCGCTTACAGTGCGGAGCACGCCCAGCCCCCTTGTACTCCTCCCATCTGATGAGGAGGTTCTGTAGCGCTTGGATGGTTTTAATTTGATTGATTTGGGCATAATTAATTTCCACTAGGTATAGACCTAGAGAATCAAACACTTTTCTGCCGTTTAAATCTATGCGTGGTCGCATCATTTCCGAAATAAAGTGGACAGTCACGCCTTGAGATTGAATTTCCTCCTTAAGGGAGTTAATGTCAGCTCCACCCTCTAAGCCTCTAATGACAAGCTTGTGCCGGCGCTCTTCGGTGGCCCGGCGGAAGAAATACTGAGCATGCCGGTTCATGCTCTGCATCTTTTCTAGCTCATGGATTATGGTTTGATGATCTTTGATACAAGCCGGTTTGAGCGTAAAGAAGGCTGGTGTGACAGTACCTCGTAAGATTTTTGTTAGTTTGGGCTTTAAGAGGTTTAAGATGGCCTGGGTGTCGACGGGCATCTGTATGCAGATTTCCCCCACCACTTCGCGAGAGCGGGGGGCGGGGGCACGCACGTTTTGAGGGGTGGCGGTGGAGCCAGCAGGGGGAGGGGTGGGCGGGCGCGGAGCACTCGGGGGGGCGGAAGCTTCTCTAGGTGTTAAGACCTGGTAGCGATTGGAAATTGGCAGTGCATTAAGGTGCAGCCAAGCTTGGGATGGGAGCGGCTTCGGGGCGCTGAAAGCCCGTCCGACCATCTCCCAACCATCAGCGCGCTCCTGCTCCGTAAGCGTGATGGCGGCTGGGTCGGTTTCTGTAGGCAGCGGCGAGGCAGGGGCGACCGAAGACGGTGAGGCAGAAGGCGGGGGCGGTGACGCAATCATTTTGTGGGGGTTGGTCTCGGGCGAACTAGGGGGCTCGTCCGACTGGCATGTGGGCTGAGAGGGGGTACAGGGGTGGGGGGTGACTTCGTCAGTAGCAGCGGGCGCCTCAGCGGGGTGCGGAACAGACTCACCGAGTTTGACTTGAGTGATGTGTGTACTGCGCTTTGCGGCGGCTTCTTCAGCTGCGGCTCTCCTCAGTGCGCTGATGTCGTCATGAAGCGCAGGGTCTGCTCGTCGTACTATCACGCACGTGTGGCCAAGGGCGTCGTCCAGGTACTGGCAGGCGCGGCAATGATTTCGCCGCGGGAGTGAAAGAGACCGATTTGCTCTCCGTGTCATGCTAGTGCGCGACAGAACCGGGCTGACTGTAGGGGTATCTGTCAGACGTTTATTTCGCATGTCCTGTGAACGAGCATTGTCTGGTTCGGTGCACTTTAATTCCTCCAATTTCAAAAAAGCGCCTGTAACTAGAGTTTATTACTCCTACAAAGTTAGTGTTTGAATTAGCAACTACGCTCGCGTAGCACTCGACACGTGCAGGTGCACTGGGTCGGTCGGCGCAGCAATAACACAACTGTCACTCCTCGCCCTCCGAAAGCGGGAGCAGCGAGCACGCCGCCCCAGTCAAGTCCTCCAGAACGAAAGTCCCCGGAACAAAAAGAAATCAAAATCACAGAGTCACAGAACCACAAAAACCAATGTACAAAACCAGGAACCAAAAATCACCCAACAGCACAAGTCCAACTCTCCGCAAAACACACTACCACTCGGCGCGCCACTAGCGCGAAAAAAATAAACTCCGAAACTAAAGAACTCGCGCCGGGTCGCGAACTCTCGACGCAAACTAAGCGCACGCAGCGCAACCTCCTACTCTCGTGCTCGACTGTGCGCGACCGACTCTCTGAGCCGACCGTACCATGCCGTCCGACCCCTGGAGCTACTTCGGACCGCCCCACGCCGTCCGACCACCGACCACTTCCGTCCGTCCAAGCCTCCCGCCTCCCTCCTTTCACTCCAGTCACGCCCGATTACTGGCCTCGGCCTACCAGCCTGCCCTCTTCTACAAACCAGAGCGCCCAACATCCTGGCGCATCCTGGCAACATCCTGGCACAGCCCAAAGTGGCCATGTGTAGTTTTAGTTAGATTAAGATTAGTTTTAATTAGTATTTTTAAGTTATCGCCCTCATCCAGCTCCAAAAACCTAATCGGTTGGAACATTATAATTGTATCCCCATACATGAATAAACTCCCGCCTCGCCAGGGATACTGGCGAGGGGAAATAGAAAATCCTGGCGCAGTACAGCCTGAAGAGGACCGCGACATCGGTCGAAACGTCGGCACCCCAGCCTTCGGGACGCGGCGTCACCCGGAAAGCCCAGATCATGAAGCGGAAGCGCGGTCAGCCGTGGAAGCCTACGATATTATCTAACGAAAAAGTATTGTTTTTTTTTCTTCAAAATGTTCATTCGTCCGTCCGTCTATCCATCTGTCCGTCGTCCATGCATCCATACCCATATTCATTCATACATGCACTCAGCCGTCCTTCGTTCTGCTAACAACACTAGCGGCTAAACGATTTAAGTTTTTTTTCAAAAGATGATATTCTTCGGTCGATCGTTTTTGACTCAAAGCTCGGCGATTTTTAATAATATTCAAGTTTTCGTGGTACATTTGTCAAAGACCCTAAGATCTCTTTTAAATTTTCTACAACATTGACTCCAAATTTTCTCCCTAAACTTTTTATAAGATTGGATTGATGATACTTATAAAGGTGACATATGGCCGACCAGTAATTCCGATTCACCGAAAAAGGAATATTTTGATTTTTCCCCCATCTTCTTACAACTACAAACTTAAGTTAGAGATTTTTCTTTTAAGTAAATATTTCTGTCATTAGTTCTTTCATTAAGGAAATGATTTTTTGGGGAATATTTTAGTAGTTTTCGCGCAATATTGAAAATAAAGAAAACTGTGCAATATATTGCGAAAATATGGGAAAATATTGCGAAACATGGTTTAAAAATGATAAGTCTATATTATGTATCGCTCTTCTTAATCCTTAAAAAACAAAAATGAAAATGTAACTTTACCTGGTAATACCTGTAGCAAATTCCAATTTACCATCAAAAATTTTTATTTATATAAACTGCAATGTCTCCGCTGTAAATTTGCAGCAAGAAAAACGAAAATCTGAGATAAAATATTTGAGAAAATCATTTTTGAAAAAAAATCTTTTTTTATTTTGCCCTTTATATGGTTTTATTAATGGCCCTATATTTAGGTTTATTGTTTTAAAACGGTATGTATACATAAGAGACAGAAAAATGTTTTAAAGTAATATCAAATTTCAAGATGTTTT
>BLKR01013571.1:0-10517 GCA_011170035.1 Teleogryllus occipitalis | reverse complement strand
GGCAAAGCTTGGGCAACTGCACGCTGGAGCAGACGTGCGCCGCGATTCTGGGTATGCCTGAACAGGCGAGAGCCCTCACAGATTACGCAATCTCGAGCAAGCGACTGGAGTCAGGGGAAGATAAGAAAAAAATACAATACAGAATCGAATACAATTAGCATTAGATTGTACAATACTCAAATGCTGTCATATGACAAGGCTCGTTAGCCAATATTTAGCAACAATTGACACTTTAAAAATCAGGTTAGCAGAGTGTAAACCCTCTTTTATGAGTTTTTTCCGATGAAAGGCAAACAAGCGAAAAATATGAATGTGACACTATTTAAAGAAATGTAAAGGATAATTTTACACTAAAGATATTTTTTACCGTGTGTCTTTAACAATTAGGAAGTACACAAATTATAAAAATGCAATAAATGAAAATGTAATATTTTTAAATTCTTGAATTTTGGAAGAAAAAATGCTGAAACTAGTTTCTCGCTGCTCCGTAAATTTAATAATGGAATCTTGAATGGTTTAGAAGTTATATATAAAAATATTTTACCAGAACCCCGTAAACGAACTCGCCGCAGTAACTACGCTGCCACGCCACAGCAATCAACGCTAGCACTATGCGTTACGTTCTTTCTCCACGGCGCGATGGTGGATTTCGCAAAACCACTTCTCTAGGATCTTCTGATGAACTAGAGTACGTTCCAACAGCAATTTTGTTTTCAGAAACTAGAATAACGGTGTGGATACTCCGTGTTCCCGGCACAATTTTCAGGTCTACGACCTTCCCGGTATATACAATTTCTGCCTCTGCTTCATGTTCCTCTTTGCTGGTAAAAATAAAATAATTTCCTTCATAATTATTCTTCGACCAATCAAAACGTTCCCTAGGGGTAGTGATTCAAGTTCCTTGAAGTCTTGCGTAAGCTGCAAGTCTCTTGATGGTTCCTCCTATACCGTCACAAGGACTTTTCCAGTGGCTCGTGGCAAAAAAGTGCCATTGGGTTGGGACTTGGAAATCCTCCTTGTGATACGTGACATTGCAGAAGTTCTTTCTGTTTTTATATTGTCAATGTAGTAAGAAATTTTATTATTTCAGAAAATTTCTGCAGATGGCAGGAGAGTTGTTTCTTCTGAAAAAGCGCACTGCAACTGAATAATGTACTAAATAATCTGAAATGATCGACACATCTAGATGTTGGAATGAATTATCTTCAAAATTTCAGTAATAAATAATAAATTGATTGCTTGAGATTTGTTCCAGTGGGACCCTTAAATCGTGTCCTGAATCACGAAACTATAATTTTTGGAGTAATCACCAATGGCAATTAATTCTCCTGGTTGAACAGAGTTTTTCAGTTTTTTTAATATGATGATAAAGATTTCGCTATAAAGTTATGAGCTTCGATTCTTGTAAGTTAGGAGATGAAATTACTGACGAAGTTTTCACCTTTTGCTTTCATCGTAATTATTTTGGCTCTATCTGTTGTCCACATTTTGTAAATCACTTCTTCAAGAAGGTTGCTTTTAACAATGAAATTTAATAATTCAGAAAGACTATCTGATTCTCGACACACTCTGCATTTTTTAAGAAAGCAATTTGGTGAAGGGCTTTCACATACCAGCTTTTGAATGAAACAATCTATTGAGTTTTTTCTGTATCATCTTGGTGAATTTGTTGCAAGCTCACCCACATCAATATTGTTTTATCGGATATTGCACTCACGCAAACATTGTAAGAGCCTGATATAGCTACAACACATTGCTTTGGCTTCATACCAGCGAAACTCGAAAACCCGATTTTGTAATTTGGATGTCTTTTTTAAGTTCTCTGTACAGCTCTCTTAAATTCCCTAATAGTAGCCGATTTCGCTTTTTTCTTTACTCTTTTCTTTGACAGATTTTGTATACTTCATGCCAGCCATAATCTTGCATTTATCGTCCTCTTAATAAAATTATTCCACAAGATCTTTTACATAACGAAGAAGATAGCGCTGATATTTTCTGTCCCGGTAAATCATAACACCCTTCCGATTTTAAGTTAATTTTGACGTACGAGCTACATGAAGAGATATACCAAATTCGACCTTTATTTTTTGTTCACTCCAACGTTTTGGTAAATACGTTAAAATCCTATTTCTCATTAGATGTTTTCACATTAGAAAATGTTTCTTTGAATTGCGTGAACATTTCTTCTCCATCATTGCTTTCTTTATTCACAATAAATAATTACAGAAACTACTTTATTTACGGCACTCACCTTTCTTCTTGCGTACGATTTCTCTGGGTTTTGTTTCCGCATTGATAATGGTGATTGACCCAAAGGAATCAAAATGTTATTTACATTACTGATAGTGGCTTCTACTGCAACTTCCGGGGCTACGTACTCCTCTTCACTTGACTTTCTCACTTCACTGTGTTTCAGTTGAGTCAATAAGATCTGTATTGGACATTTTGGAAATTTTGAGACGTCACAGATCGCGTATTGCTTCTCCTACCACTAAATTAGATATTTTCTTCCGCATCGGTTTTGTTACTTTTCTATTACCCACCCGACTTTTGTGCTTCTCAAGTTCAAATGGATTGGACCACCAAATCCTATTAAACTTATTCACAATCTTCGGCATTTTTTAACACGATGTATGACACACGAAAACTAAGCCTGTAAGCTAGTGTCAGGAACCCTTGGAAAGCATCAACGGATATCCATAGGGAATGAACTGGGCGGTTCCTGCGTACGACCTTACCTCACCCCTCGTTGGACAAGGGCACGCGACTTTCAACCTTAACAGCGTAATACGCGTATTTTTTTATCTAGGGCTTTTATCCAGCCGACAGCCGGTTACCCTTTTCGCCCCGATGGGACGCATATTCGACCATACACTAGACACAACACACTTGCGGGCTCCTCTGATCTGGGGTCAGCAGAACGCGAGGCCCTCCGCGACAACACATACATACAAAGTCAAGGGACAAACAGCCATGCCCAAGGCGGGACTCGAACCCGCGACCCTAAGCGCTGAGTCGGTACTCGCTCTTAGCCACCTCGGCCATCCAGGTCGGCGTAATACGCGTATACTTTTTATTTAATAACTTACGCATTTTTCAATAATTTATCGCGACATTTCCCAGAACTGTTATTTATTGGTTCTTCTCGCAGTGCATAAAATATGAACGAAAAAATATTACTTTTGAAGATAAATGTAATGGTTAATTTATTTGCGTTTCTTATTGTAAACAAATATTTCAATCCTTAATATATTGTCAACTGCATAAAATATAATCATTTATCTTCAAAATAGTGTACCAGTTTATGAAGTTTTATTCATTTTATCAACGTCAGAATTATTTTCATTATTAAGTATAGTGTCATCCTCCATGTTTAACCCGTAATTGTTGCTAAACTGCTAAAGATATTAATTCCATAAATTGTCTTTTAACTGTTCATTATTAATAGACTAACATACTAAAATATGGAAAAAAATTGAGACTATCAGAAAATATGAAATTTTGCATGGAATGACCCAATAGCTTTAAAATTGAGGGATGGTGTTAGTATATGCAATTTCCATGCCACTATATTCATAGATGGCTTTGCATCGCCTTCAGTGTTATATTGATTCAGCAAGTCTTTTGTCAACAAACTTCTAATGTATAATAAATTGTTTCTGTATTACGAAAATACATGTTCTTATTTGAAGAGTCGTTCGTGCGTTCTTTACCCATAAACAGTTAATCTAACAGAAAATTAAGGTGACAGGGTGCTTTAAAGCAGAATATACTTTAAACTAATATTTATGTATTATCTATATTAGATACAGCACGTTTTATTTCCATGCTTTCTGAATGAGTGTGAATACTTGGAATAATAGTAAATCACGATATACTTTATTTTTTATTTCCATCTTTACACTCGATAAATATTATTGATATTACCATATTACTTATACGAGACCAAATAGTAAAATACATTGGTATTTCATTTCTATACTCTAAATAAAAATGGAAACAAGATGGGAAGATACAATCTGTCTTATATTTAAAACATCAATGTTTTTCGTCGATATTTTCATCGACATCGCAAAATCTTTGATGTATCGAAATATCGACGCATCGATACTACCATAAAATTTGAATGGAAGTCCGAAATAGAAACAGCTTGGAAGTATTCTTTGGATTTTGACCGGAATTCGTGAATTGGCCGGTTGTTGTTCACGTTATCCACAATGGATGAAGTCCGAAGGAGAAACAGCTTCCCAGTATTATTCGGATTTGGAACGGATGAAATTCAATCGAAACGAAAGATAATCTTTGATATTACAATTGTTGATTATTGGTTATTTCAACCAATTATTATCAATGATCGTTGCGAGTACGCGCGTGGTTATTAAGCTATAGAGAAAATATAAAGAGATCTATAAATAATAACTGCAGTGTGTTGTCAATTATGCCTGTTATCTTCCTGACCTACCACACTTTCATGTATAGAACCAAATAATACCCATTAGTTATGTTTTCTAAAATAATTTTTCCTATACCTTTTTTGTAAACCTGTAAACTCTTATTTTCAAATGAAAAATATTCAACATTTAGTCATTTTTTATTGATTAACAAGAATATTAATTCACCAGTGTGTTTTAAGTATATGTTACAAGAAACAGCACTACATTTCGAAATATAAACGTTAGAAATGATATAGTGCATTTATGAATAGTATATTTTAAATATTTTAGTAACATTTTAAGACTATCTCCAAAAAAGAACGGTTTTAATGGAGTCGACACAATTATAATCCTGACTTTTTCACTCGCGTGATCAATGGTGTCAAAGAATTGGTATAGTATGAATCAATCACTGCTCTATCATCCAAACTGATACGTCACAAACTTCAAACCACTTTCGTCTCTTCAGTTCTTTGTTGCTGAACACTAGCAGGTGTCCTTTCTTTATACTCGTACTTCACGATTGAATCCGGAAGAAGAAGCAGAAGGAAAATGAGGAGAATCAGAAGAAATTTTTAAAAAAAATGAATGACAAGGAGAAGGAGGAAAAGAATGAAAAACGAGGAGGAAAAATCATTTTATTAAAGAAATAGTCTTCACAAATATGAGTCACGTTTTCTAGATTATCAGAAAAAAAACACTTGACAACCGCAGAACTCTAACGAAATCAGGCTTCACACTTGTTTGTTCTGAGTACTAAAATATAACCTGCTATTAGACCTGCTAATATTCCTAACATTCTAGATGACCTCTTACATTTCGCTTAATTATTTTTTTGAGTTCTGATTGGCAGGCTTAGTGTGTACCAACAATGCATTATAACCGGAATGTGACGAATTTAAAAACCAACGTCAATGAATTTATGAATGTGAACATGAATTGATTATCACGGTTGGTCATTTTGAAAATGTTTAGATTTCATACAGAAGCGATATTATTGATAGGTTATTTATGTACAATTAAATAGTTTAGTTAGAGATGGTCATAAAACATAATCATGTTTTAGAGTTGAACATAACACGAACATCCCTCTTCCCATTGAATATTAGTTTTTCATTTATCCATCGGAACGAAAGATTCTGTTTAAGTCCCTTGGTCTTCCACTGATTTACAATAATCCGCCCAACATCAAATGAACAGTATTTCAAAAGTACATCAGTGTAGCTTACGGTTCTCTCTCAGTGACTATTATACACTAATAAACTCTTGGAATGTAGTTACAGACTGCAAACTCATCCACCAACGTAATGAGCAACCGAGCACTTTTCCTAGAACCAACGCCAGCGGTCGTGCAACAGCTGTACCTTGCTTCAGTACTCTCATGGCCATTAGAGAAACGAAATACTCGTTCCACAAAACTTTTATCCGAGTCTCCTTCATAAAATTAATATTGTGG
The DNA here is from genome assembly GCA_011170035.1 of Teleogryllus occipitalis. Taxonomy (NCBI): domain Eukaryota; kingdom Metazoa; phylum Arthropoda; class Insecta; order Orthoptera; family Gryllidae; genus Teleogryllus; species Teleogryllus occipitalis. Next base: position 4,628 of record BLKR01013571.1, on the reverse strand, counting down.
AAATTTTTTAAAGAAGGGGTCCCTTTTAGCTGGACCGCTTCTTTAAAAATATTCATAATATTAATTCTTTAAATACACACACACACAATACTTCAGCGATGCATAATTTCATTCAAGACTCATTAACTGAAGTATTAAACAAGGTGGTACAAGTCATGACGACGCTATCAACCCTCTAACTCGAACTGCTGTTTACGGAAAAGCGTCGGCAACGCTCTCTGGACGTTATTACGTAAGATGGCAAGCTTCAAACTTAAACAACAATAGAAGACACGTTTGTGTGTCGTGGAGCCAATAATCAACTTGTAACCAATAGTGGAAAAATCTACCTTTACTATTCCTTTTTCTGAAATTAAGACTGTTATAAAACCTAAATAAATTTATTACCTTTATTGGTTTAAAAACAGGGTTACATAAACTTTCAAAGCGGAAAAAAATCGTTCTGGAAGATGCTGTTTCCAATCTTTTATTGTATCAATCGTATCGTGAAGTATCAGAAAGTACAAATTAATTAATTAATTAATTAATTTCTTACAATCGGAAAACCTGCAGCCTAGAAATAGGCCCTCGTTCACCTCGGTAGATTTTTCCACTATTGGTTACAAATTGATTATTGGTTCCACGACACACAAACTGTCTTTCGATTGTTGTTTAGGATTGAAGCTTGCCATCTTATGTGATAATGTCCAGAGATAATGTCCAGAGAGCGTTGCCGACGTTTTTCAATAAACAGCAGTTAGTTAGAGAGTTGGTAGCATCGTCTTGACTTGTATCGCCTTGTTTCATACTTCAGTTAATGAGACTTGAATAAAATTATGCACCGTTTGACAAGCCTTGCGGGCCATAACGTTACGCCACTACTCATCGCCCTAGCCGCCAGTTCTAGTTCCTGTCGCGCGCGCGAAATTCTCACTCTGACCTACTTCTGGAATTCCCTCTCCGCCCACGACATTCCGCGTCTCTTCCCACCGCGAAATGGCCACAAACGTTTTATGATGTTCCGCGGCGCACGTCACAGGAGAAGGGGCTGAAAATGTTTACGCACACGCAAAGCGACGGCGCTTTTACAAACAGGTGTCCGCTTTAGCTCTCGGCTGTAAACTTTCGAGACAGAGAATTGGCCATCAGAGGTAATTGAAAAATGTATTCGAAATACTTTAATCTCTGACGTTTCGTGCTATTAAGATTATAGATAATAATTAAATTGTATATAGTTCACATTATATGTAAATAATGAAGTTAAGTACTTCAAATAACATCAATATTTCTTTTATGCTTGGTTACAATAAAATAATTAACAATAGCACGTAATTCATTCTTAAACCTTAGAAATTCATATCAATACATTAATATTGCATCTATTGTTAAACCCTTTAATTAATTACTAATTTTTATAATATAATACCTATAATTAATTTCAATTTCATTACTAAAAGCTTTGTCTCCTTTCTACAAATTTTAAATTACATAAAGTGATAACATGAATATGATTAAAAATGTATATACATATTTTGGATCAGTAACCCAAAGTCAAACGTACGTATACACATTTTGTTTTTTCAACTAATAGGGAAGTAAACTAAGCATTCTTCATATTTGAACGATAGGGTTATTATTGTATCTTTTGCTGAGAGGGAATTCGGAATTTTATTACAATGTTCTTAGTTCGTGTACGAAGTGGAAATAACCCATTTACGTTTGAGTGCAGCCGATGGGAATATCATGGACACAGTCTATAGGACGCAACGAGAGATGAGTCCAAGCATTGCTAAATCTCTCTGGAACATCCCAAACTTGCAAACGGGTTAGCTTTCTCTGGAGGATTATTACTCATCTTCTTTTAATGATTACTCACACAATAGTGAACCAAGTTTCCCATATGTGGTGTTTTAACGGTCATTTATTTATTCATTCATAACAGTTTGAAACACACGTCTGAATGTTCGCTGCCAATTCCGAAGAGCGAGTTTTACTTTCTAATACCCGACTTCCATTTTAGACTGTTCCACACGCCTCCGAATTTCTCGAAAATATAAAACTTTAAAAAATTATATTTCCATTGTTTCTCTGTGAAAAATTCCTACATACTTTTTGTTTTAACTGACATTAATTTATAAACTTATCATAACTTGTACCCCAGATGATTTAACATTAGAGGTCCACATTATACTTTTGGTTGCTGTTGTTATTAACATATTGTAGCAACGAAAAAGAGGCTCCTGCCTAACTGAACTAAACTAAACATAAACATATACGTCAACATAAATAAACACCTACATAAACATACACATAAACCTAAAAACCTCAACATCTGAACATACACGTTGGTCGCCACTGTCACACAATTTCCTACTTATTAATTCCCGGCTGATCTTTAGTGCCCGCGCCTCAGCTAGCATTTGCCCGCCTCACCTTGGCGTGAATCCCGTGATCGCTCCAATTCAATCGCCCGTCGTCCAAAATCCAAAAATTACTGTTCGCGGCGATTATTCACCGTCCTTAAATTTAATTCCGCCGGCTCAATTATTCCGGGATAAACACAAAAACAACTATTACAAAATTACTATAAACACGAACGAAAATGACGAATAATTAAAATAATTAAATTTCTACTAATATTCTAACGCGACCTAAATTCCATTAATCACCAATAAAGGTTGCGATAGATTACTGTTCATTACTTAACACTGCAAAATAAAATCAACGGTATCGTGTTCAAGTCCGAAAATAAAAGTTTCACTACTATCACATACATCTGACCTCTCCCAGATCTAAGCTGCTTCTCTCCCGTCTACTTCAACACAATATTGTTGTCCTTTTCTTAGCGTTGTTCATCTTTCAAAGCAGCCGCCCATCACCGACTGAAATTCACCACTATATTTTATGTTCAAGTTCGACATTTTCGGTGTTTAGCGCTGTTTCGTAATCACTATCTTTCTTCTGGGCCTTGTAAACATTTAATCCGTTGTCATCGGGTCTTTTTATTGTTCCTTTTATTTACAATGTAATATTCGTACCTTCCGGGATGCCGTGTGGTGTTGCTGTATTTTACTCGCGCGTCGGTTGTTTCTTAATCCCCTATGTAATGATACTTTAGATTAATTCTTTCCGGTCTTGCATTCGTTCCTCCGGGTCGAGACTAATTTTGCCGGATTCCTCGTAATTTCCTCTATTGCTTTCCAAAGTTTCGACGTAATCCGTCGACGCGTTCTCCAGAAATTAACCGAAATGTGGTTTTCCCTATGTCATTAGCATATCAACAATGACTTCATGTTGCTACTTCAAACATGTTAAAAATACAAATTCTTTCGTTTATGATTTCTCGTGAACCCGTGGTGCGATTTTCTTGATCTTGGTGTCATAGTTTTTCTAAAATTGTCCGCCAAACGGTGTTCACGTTGCCCTGCCCCAAATTTCCCGTTTTCACTGATTTCCAAAAAATTCCCCTTCCGCGGCACGATCGCTCATTGTTTTCCGGCGTTGCCTAAATTCTCTTGGAGTTCGACTGGAAATACTGTTCAATAAATTATTTAATAAATTATGTTATCGGACCGGTACAAATCATTACAATATACACCTAGCGTTTTAATTCGTTCTTTCGTTTCTTGGTCACTTAGACAACTAAAATATTGTTCTTTTGTAGTAGTTCTTTTGAAGTTGAATTCCAACGAACGTCATCGGCATCTCTCAGATCCAATAAATTGTGTTTCCTCCACTAATACGTCTTGTACATGGGAGTGTACTGACGAACATTATACTCACATGTTTTTACAAAATAAACGACGAAGAATATTAGAATTAACAATACAGCAAATGTGTCCAAGTGTCATGGAAGCAGTTGAGTTCTCGCAAGTGACAGTTGATTATAGGGCGTATAGTATTCATGTGATTAAGCTTGTTTTATCGGCGCGCTAGTTTATTGAACGCAGCGTTGGAGGGAATAACAAATAATTACATTACGAGCAACACGTAAGACCACATAATACTACGATTATCACGAAAGCCTCGTTCCATCAGGTAGCCTAAATGACCATGGTCATTTCCGACACGAACCTAGCTCAATGGATTCGCTCCGCGATGTATCGCGTGCATGTCGATCGAAGCTCCAGTGATAACCGCCTGCCCGGCAAAGAGACTACTGAAGGGTAAGTATCTAAAGAGATAGCAGCCTTTGGCGCCATTCAAAATATAAAACATAAAAGCTGACGAATGTATAGTAAGTATCTAAAGAGATAGCAGCCTTTGGCGACATCCAAAATATAAAATATAAAAGCTGACGAAAGTATAGTAAGCACGTCAAAGGAATTAATAAGTAATTGCTAATTATTTTATATAATCAACTACTGGTGCTACAGCGTAGTACAGACGTTTTCGTATTACTTATAACAGTTACAAAAATTACAATAATTATAATGCAATTCATACAACTAATATTTCAGCCATATCTTGCAAAACTAAAGCACAGTACAATATTACAAAATGTGCACTGCGCACGGTTTAGACCATGGTGTTCACAGATAACTGACTGATGGACGGAAGGTCGAGCAGGTTGCTTAAAAGTCAAGCAGAAAGACAGAACTTTTGAGAAAATAATCACTTTTTCAGCATCAAGGGTCTCCGAATCCGTG
>BLKR01013570.1:0-10525 GCA_011170035.1 Teleogryllus occipitalis | reverse complement strand
CTCTACCTCCCTCTACCTCCCTCTACCTCCCTCTCCCATTCCCATCTCTCTTCCCGACACTCGTCCAGCTTTCTAAACGTTTCTCCGATCCGCGTATTAATATTTTCTGCTCATTGCTCATACTTCTCCCTTTCGCGGTGTGGTATTTTCCCACCCCATGACGTTCCCTCGTCCTCTCCCTTTCCACTCCAGTAGAGCTCGGGGGTTGGCACTGCCTCCACTTCGTTTGGCGCAGCCACGACCGCGCGCACAACAGCGGCGCGCACCCGCTGCGTGCGACAGTCGCCCTCGCCCACGCGTCCGACGCCCCCGCCCACGCCCCCGCCCCTGCCCCCGCCCCGCGGCCATCTGTCTCCGGCAGGCCCTCCGCGAGCAGAAGCACAGCGCCCCCCCCCCCGCACTCCCTTCCCGACCGGCAATAATTATCCCTCCCGCGCAACGCGCGCGGCGGCCTTCCTCCACACTTTCCTCTTTCGGGATTTTCTCGCTTCAACTCACTCACTTTGTACCTATTGTTTTGTATACCGTTCGTATTCGTTATACCGATTATTTCGTATTTCTAAACATTTTATTTTTTCTTCTCCCACATGTTTTGGAATGTTTTTTTTTCTATTTCCTATCCCTCGCATTTCTAGCATTAGGAGTCACGAGGAAAGGTGCCCTTGAAGTCGTTGCAACAATAAGCTATGCAAATGAAGGGTAAGTGACTGAGATTTAATTAAGCATTGCTCATTACGATGAAGTTAGAAATGACATCGCAAAACTGGTCCAGAACGGCTCGCAGGATGAAACTCACAACGCGTTGATCAGCGAAGACGACGTTAATGGGTAGTTAGCTGTGCTTAATGACGACGTGAATGGGTTTAATTACGAGCAACCATGAATGCGCAAACTGCAACCGCGTAGGTAGTAGTTTCTTCGTGGGTAGTAGTTTCGTTGCGTGGGTACGAGGGACTCCGGAGAATAATGTTCACATCATGATGAGCATGCAAGTGTTTCAATGTCGCTGCAATGCAATGAATACACAGATCATAAGCCCTTCGTCTCGCAAGATGCATTTGCATGACTGCTTGGGGCAACTACGGCGTGAGAACGGGGTTGAATGTTTTGTCTCGGTATATAATGATAGATTTCAGGCTTATTAGTGACACATGTTGCCCTCATTTATTCTGACAAAAAATGATTTAATCACCTACCGTTATTTTAGAAAAGTCGTTAATATCTGTTTCTAGCAGAAAAATGTGTCTCTCAACGCAGCGCAGTAGCAGTGCGTACTTCGGCACAGTGTGAGTATTGTAAGTGCGTGCTATTAGCAAAAATGAAAATGTTTGATGGGAAACCGATTACACCAAATTTCCTCGTATCTACGTTATTTTTGTACGTATAATTAGATAATGTCCTGTGTATCACATCGAATAGCAGTCTTGCAGGAAACCGACACAAGAAATGGAAACGTCACAGCTCGTGAAATGCACGATCGTTCTGTAGAAAGACATCCGTTTGAAATGTTTCAACGCTTGCAACACATGTGTGACAACTCGTCAATCCTTCTCCAGTGGACTTGTTTGGGGGACACGCTTGACGTCTTTTGTGACAACTTGCCTGGAGAGAGAAAATATGATATTGACATTATTGGATTAATATCACGGGTCAAACTATCTATATATCAGTCGCATTACTGTATGGATCCTGGTTGTGTTACAACTCTTATGTCCGCGGATTTGAAGGCGTTGTTTTGGGACACTGCATTTAAAGTAAGTATTATTACATATGCGTACCGCCGTTGGTAATAATAAAAATACGGTATAATAATAATAATAATAATAATAATAATAATAATAATAATAATAATAATAATAATAATAATAATAATAATAACGTTTGATCACATAGCTTGTTTATAGTAATTACTCTCAAAATAGTTTACTATCTCTTTATCAAATCGGTCAAAGTAAATAGATTGGTTGGAGAACTTCCTATTCGCCGAGAATGAAGTCACAATTAGGCTGCATTTGCTATTTGCTTGTTCCTCTTCTACCAAGCGCTTCTATCGATGTAAAGAAACATTGGGATTGTAAACATCAACTTACAATACAAAGACAAACGAGAAGAAAGACAATTGTACTGACAAATTCTCGTGTCATGAAAAATTTTCAATCAAATGAGACAGTTATTTACATATCTATTCACACTGCGGTCAGTTAACCGTTCTCTCAGATGCGTTGCCATTGAACTCTTCCACAAGAGATTCTTAACTTATGACAGTAAAAGTGTATGACGGTCAACGTTTTTAATTTAAAAAAAACGCTCTCTGTATAGTCCGATTTTAGTTTCACTTTGATTTTATGGAATATCACGTTCTTTGTAGGTCCTTCATTATTTTCATCATAATCACATGCCATTATATTCTCTCTGAAGACAATTTGATTGCTATTACACTCCCGCTTATCACCGAAGGTCTTTACAAAGCATTCAACACGTACTCCTTTGTTTACCAAGAGTCTCACGCTTGTTGCGGGTCGGCTGTGAGAGATATCTGAGCACGCATTTGCCAGTCCACGGGACTCTCCCGTTACGTACTGCTTTTGTTTCCTTTATGTGCGTGCGTGCACATTTCCAAGCATTCTCTTCTCGTCCGGCTTGTTATCACAGTTGTTTTTTTCTACTGTTACTTTGTTGTTGACCGACGTTCGCCAAAATTTGCAAAAACGTTCTTTTTTTACGCAGAAAAGAGGGGTAAAACGTCGGCCTTCTCTTGAACGTTGGAGATTCACATACGTTGCTCATAATAATAGTATTCCAAGTTTACCTAAGATTTTTTAAAATTTTATGTCGCTTTATAAACAATTAAGATCATTAGCGATCACTATTACTTTACATATTGATAACAGTCATTATACCTAATAACAATCAGAATTATTAAATACAAAATTATACACCAGAGATACAATAACTTTTTAAAATAATTTGTTTTATTTTATCAAGACCAGTAGTATTATGATAGTTTAACGTTCATTTGCAACCTTCAATTTAATTAAATAATTCATAATTAAATTGCGTTTTCATTCATAATTTTTTTTTTGATGCTAAGAGAGTTTTTTAGGTTTTTGAGGCTTAGGCATTCAAAGATAATGTGAGATATTGATAACATTCTTCCATAAATAACCGACTCCCTGCCGACCGAGTAGGAAATAAATAATCTAATATGTAAACAGCTTCGATATTGATTGAAAAAATACAAATATTTTATAATATTAATAGAATTTTCCCATATCTGATATTACAACTATACTCCCATACTCAATGCGTCACTGCTTACGGCACAGCTGACGCCATGCAATGAAGAAGGAAGAAGCTTCGGTTTCCAGATGTGCCATTTAAAATAGTCCGTTATAGGCGCTTCAGGACCCCAGTTTCCACACACTCGACGGAATCATTTTTGCTGCTGCAGGCCACCAGTATTCTTTGAATGCGAGTGCATATTCAACTCGTGATTTAGTCTCACAAATCTTCCATCAGAATTCTCGTTCATCTCACTTTCTACAATTTTCTACTACAAAGTGTGTTAGTTTTAAAGGCTAAACTTGAAAATGTAATACAAATAATTTCATTCAAATGGAATTACTCTTGTACAAATTAATCAAATGCACTATGTAATGTATCATATTAGTGCGTGCTTCCTGACGTTTCTACTTTTACCTTCTCACTACCGCGGTAGAGAGAAAGTTATGTAATGCTGCGCGAAAACACGGCGAATTTTCGGCAGAAAAACTCTTATTACAGGGCCCTGGAAACAAAAAAGTGAATAAATCTAGTTGCTAAAATTAGAAAAAATCCACTAACACGTGGTAGAGAGAGAATTTATGTTTTGTGGGTCCATGACACCGAAAAATCGAATGACGGAAAAATATCTGTCCGGCAGTCTGTCTGAACAACGCTAGCGGCTAAACCGTTCAGCCGATTTTCTCCAAAATTGATATTCCTCAATCGATCTGGCTGATGTCGCTTGAATTTGAAACCTATATTTTAACTTTGGGGGTACTTTACATGAAGCCGTAGGGACACTCAAAATGTTCAAAAAAAATGCTCCAACGTTTTTTATTAACTTTTGTTTTTGGATAGTGTAAATCACGTTTATGAGAATGGCGCAGGTCTTACTTTCGATAAAAACCTTTTTTTTTGAAATTTGAAAAAAATTCACATTTTTTTCGCCGCCTTCCTACAACCACAACTATGAAGATACATTTTTTCTTAATGAAATGTGTTCATCAAAAACAGATCTTCAAATAAAGTCATCTTGAATTTTTGGAAAGTATGAGTATTTTTTGAGTAGTTGGGCGTCAAATAATCGCTCGGTCCGAAAGCCCTGCGCTTTGTGATTGTAATTTCAGTGTTTTGAAGTAGTTGGATCCTACGTAGGTTAGAATGTGTATATTATTTCATATTTCTTTGTTCGTTTCCTACATATGAGCTTCCGTTATATGTTTACAAATTAATCTTTTTGAAATTATTTAATACCTATTTTAAATAAATATGAAGTAAAGATGAATGATGTGACCATGGCGTTCGGCGTCGCGACTTACGAATTTCTGTGAATTACGTTTAATTGTTGTGACATGATTTAGTTGTATGAAAGCAAATTGTGAAATCTGTGGTGATATTCGTTTGAAAATATTTATTTTTCGCACCAAATGCTCTCTCATTGGTAATGAGTTTTACAAAAGATGACAACTGAGATGTGTTGTTTTGGAGAGAAATTGTGATATAAATAATACTACATAACCATTACTAAGGGCGAGAAAGAACGTTCTGGTTTCGATCACTAGTTTAAAAATTTAAAGTTTAATTCTCTTAAACAGTATTCTTTTAAATTTAGATCAAGTAATTACAACTAGATCCGACAATTGTTGCCAGTTTTGTAAAAGTTCATGTCAAATCACAAAAAAACACTCAGATTCCTGCATTGACATGTCAGAAAATCATAACTAAAACAAACTGAATCAATGGAAGCCATTAATAAAAGTATGCGTTTACATTTATTAAACATTAACAATTAAGTAAAACACTTATTTATGGAAAATTTTCTATCAATACAATCAAACTATAAAAAATTAAAAGATATTTTAAAATTCATTTAACAAAAAAACCTATCCTTTTAACGAGTTTCCGTAATGTTCTACCGCGGCACGACTTAATAACCAAAAAATGTTATATCCACTTGGCCAGCCTACTTCTACTCGTCCCCGAACACAGTTCAACTCGTCTGGTCTTTATCACAATATCATGAAACTTTCATTAGGTTTACTAATTGCCCTTCTTTGGTCGATTTTACCGAGCGCATTATTTTTCTTTTTTATGAGAACTGACACCATGTGCAACTTACGGTAAAAAACGTTTCTTTTAATTTCTGTTCAGTAATATTACATGTACACGAAACGCACACATACTTTTTAATTTCTGGCGCTCGTCATAGCATTTGTGGTTTTGTTGAAGATATAATAGACCATCAGTAAAACGTGATGCTTGTGTTACTATGTGGCCAATGTATATTAGTGTTTCAAACGAGAATTCATTGGATATTTCAATTGGAAATTCTCGCACAGAATAGAACGGTTTTTGTAACACCGTAACATGACTGTAAAGCGTAATACAGTTAAGTCAATGAGAGAAGGAAATGTGCGAAGAAAATGTTAACTTTCCGTCAACATGGAAAAGAAACGAAAAGTTTCTCTCTTAGCACAGGTTTAACGAAAATGATGGCTACCCTTTGATATAGAGGATCGAGGAGATGTTATCCATTCATGACAGTTTATAACTGTATTTTTTGTAAAAGTATTACTCACTTATCTTTAAACAATAGAGCATGGTGCTATATACCGTAATCTTCTGGGATAAACGATAAAAACAACTGTAAAAACCGCACTCAAATTCACGCGGTAGTTTTCATATTTTGAGCGTGTGAACAGTCGCGAACGGGTTCTTTGTTTAATGTTGAGACGGATCCACATATCTACAGATATTCAATAAAAAAATTAGTAGACGAATTTCGATTAGAAAATCAAATAATTTCGAGTAAATATTAGCAGGAAAGTGACGTTGGGGATTTAAAAGTCGTGAAGAGTTAAATAGAATTAGTTTGTATTGATTGTTTAAAATAATTTTAATAGTAGTTTATGCAATTAGTTTATAATGTTAAGCTTTATTGCATGAGTACATGTTTTGAAAACAAGCGACGTTAGGAGCGAGTTTTCAAATTTGTACGAATGCAATAAAGCAACATTATAAACGAGTTGCATACGCTATTTTTTTGTATAACAGCATTATAAATTTATGCAAGAATCGAAATTAATTTATGAACTAATTGCAAAAGCAGTTTTACTGTTGGCAACATTGACATTGGTATTATGACGTCACGCATTTTGAACAGCTGATGAGCGATTCTGAAGAGCATGCGAAGAAAGATGGATTCCTTGCCGCAGGAAATTGTTGAACAAGCCACGAAGGCAGAACAATGCTTAATACCGGCAAAGTCAAGTGCATTGTACGAAAAAGAGTACAACAAATTTAAAAATTGGATGGAAACAAAGAACGTGAAGATTATATGCGAATCAGTTGTTCTGGCATACATATCGGAGTTAGTGTCTCTTACTTTATTGACATACCTAGTCGAGTTTTAGTGATGGTCTAATTTTCTAATTTTTATTACATTGAAGTCAGCAGTATGTAAGGCATCACGTTTGTGGTGTAGTCACTCGAAATTGAAGGCCATGATCAAAATTAAAGATGGTATTGATATTTCTGCTTTTAATAAAGTTCAATTGTACATGAAACAAGCGAATGTCGGTTACGAAGCAGAAAAATCTATGGTCTTTTCCCAAGCTGATGTGAACAAATTTTTAGTAGAAGCAGCTGATGAGAAGTATCTCTTGATGAAGGTATTTAAGTTATATTTATTTGAAATATTTGTGAACTATTGGAACACATCTTTTGCTCTCTTTTTTCAGGTTGTTGCGATTTTCGGCATATTTGGAGCTTAAAGACGAGGGGAATTGTATAACATATGCACCGATGATGTCTCTGAAGAAGGTTCTGTTTTAGTTGTCAAAATTAGAGAAACTAAAACTAACAAACACAGAATATTTACCGTTATTTCTGATGAAGGATTCTCTTATATAGATTTGTATAAAAATACATTGCCCTCAGACCTTCTAAAGTCAAACATAATAAACTTTTCTTATTTTATAACAAAGGTAGATGCACTTGTAACCCCATTGGGATTAACACTTTCGGAAAAATTCCTAAACTCATTGCCGAATACCTTCAACTTCATAATCATGAAAAATATTCCGGACATTCATTCAGGAGAACATCGGCTACTATGTTAGCCGACAGTGGTGCAGATATTACCACCCTTAAGCGTCATGGAGGATGGCGATCATCAAATGTTGCAGAATCTTACATTGAGGAATCAATTCAGAATAAAATAAAGATAGCTAGAAGAATAGTGTCAAATGACGAAAATAACGTAGCAGGTACTTCATCAACTAAAATTTTAATGTACCTGGTTCTGTTCCTTTATCTTTCAAAAACCTCACAGACTGCTCCATTAATATTAACATCAATAAATAATGTAATTATGTACCCTCTCCCTCAGAAAAAATGTCGTTCAAAATTCTATCTTCCACACCGCGCCGACAAACTTGGACACCCCTCGGCCTGGGGGAGGGCAGGGGGAGGGACGCGTTGACCAATCGCTAGCAGGTAGAACCACAGCTGTCTGTGATTGGTGCAACATCCCAAGGGGCAGAAAGAACGCTGTCTCAGGGGGAGGGGGCTAGTTCGTTTACGTACGAGACGGAAATATCACCATATTTCCCTGCCGAAGGAGGTAGTTTGCCTGCGCGTACGCCACGACGAAAAAAATATTTCTAAGCGGGGTTTTCCGTCCAGAATGATTGTCTATAGACCAGTAAATATTTATCATTTTAGCAACAATTATTCTAACTTTTAGTAATCGATTTGTAACTCCTGACAAACTTCTATTTTGAGATATTCATTTCAGGCACAATTTGCGGAGCCTTCCCGGCCGTTCTAACGCATATTTCGAATTTGTTTATAAAATTATAAATTGTTGCAAAATTGTTAATTCGCTGTTTTTGGTTCTGGGACATCGGGAGACTCTCCCCACTTTAGATTTGCAAAATTTGGAAATTGTTTATAAATTTGCAATTGTTGCAAATATTTTATTGTCTAATCTGAATGGCGTTTAAATGTGATGCAAAATTCCGGAATCCGTTCGGTGCTATTATATCTCGTTCTCGAGATATATGTAATTGTTTATAAGAAATTAACATCTTAGTAGACCCCATTTGTTTGCGCTTAATTCATTCGCGCTAGCAGAATAGCGTGGGATGGGCCTACTGAAAAAACAGTTCTCCAATGCCGCGCTTTTGCCTGCCACATACGCTTAAAATGCACTTGCTTGTAAACAAATTCTGTGGCGAATTTAATTATGATAAATTCGTATTTTTACGGCGAGTATGAGCCTAACTTTTATTTGGTTTTTATATTCTCTTTTAAGTCCTGCAATTTGCAAGTCGATATATTTATCAAATAGGAAAGAAATTGATTATAAAAAAATATTTTTCAAGGTGCATTACGCTCAAACAATTGTTTCTGTTTTTCTATCAAAGGGGTGTTGAGCAACCGAATAACTGTATTATTAATTTTTTTAAGTCCCCTGTTAACACCGAGAGTCAGAAACTATTTGTTCCTCTTGTTTAACCATTACCATTAAAAATAGGGAAACATATTGCTTAGCTGTTTGCTATAAACTGCACTGAATTGGATGAAGGTAGTGTTAAGGTTTTCAAATACAGAAATATTCAATTTTGTGTTTTGAAAGATCACATGAGTAGAATCACACATCACAATATTTACACAAGTATAGAAATTTCTAAATAAACGTATATAAACTTGAAGTTAATACTTTCAATTCAATTTATCATTCCTTTCTAAAACTGTTAATTTGATGATTTCATTGTATAATATTCAAATCAGAGCTTTATGTGCTAAATCTACGCATTGTCAATACATATTTTAAACAACATTAATATATTTAATATACATTTAAAAGGTTTTTAGATTGGCGAACGTTTCACTGAAATTTCATGAATTCCTAAACGCTTGAAAATAAATACTTGTAAAATTAAATACTTGTAGAGTGTGAAAATATAACAAACTCACGTATTTGGTAAAACGAGTTGATATTACTAAAAGAAACCAAAACAGATGTTATAACAATTCAAAGAGATTTAGCGTTTGTTTACAGTTTAGTAAATATCAATGCACTAGCATTTCCCAGTGAAAATACATAGAACGAACTTGGTGGTCAAGTTATATGACCTTCCCAACACAGACTACATTTCAGTATCGTCAGAGTTCGAAGGTGGTTTGTTGGCCGCCATTCTACGAATCTATCAAAACCTTGAATTTTGCACGACTGTACAGCTCTGTACAGCGAGAACGTAGCGGTTTATTAAACGGAAACGGGCCATTCGAGGTATCTAATGTGCACTCTTTGAAAAAGTTTAACCATTATAAACTATCCCTAAGAAAAATATCAAATAAACAATGTTAAAGGTCACCAGCTTAACATTGCCTTTACTATTTGAATGTTTTCAATATCCCCAAAACCAACAGAAAACCCATGTTTTTACAGGTTATTATAAAACCAATTCAATAAATATAAGTATTTATTCACGTTATTATTTTTAAAACACTCAAATATCTACGATGTTATTTGATTCATGTCTTCATCGAAGATCTGAGATTAAAAAACTGATAAGCAGAGAAAATTAAAGTAATTTTGAGTGATTGATGAAGTTGAATGATCAAACGAAAAACAATGTTTCTTGCTTCATATAATGCTATCGTGTTTAACAGACATGTAATTACATGTGATACCTACATTTAAACATCCAAACTAATGAAAATTTTCAAAATTAAAATCATCAATAAAACGTTGATTCATCAGCAAGGATTTTATTATTAAATACTTTTTTGAGATTCATGTGCTCCTGTGTGAATAACGTAGTAAACGTGATTCGTATGATCCAGTTGCTCAGAATAATGCAAAACCTGCTAGACACATACACTAAACATAATAGTTGTCAAATAGTTATTTACATGAGTATCATAAGATATCTTATTACAATACGAAATTGAAGAATTATCAAACAAGACTCTTTAGCCGAAATTGTTAACCAATTGAATATTGTAATATAATGTTACCATTTGAAAATCATAGAAAGTAAGACGCAATTTGTCAAAATTCATGTGAACTATAATTTTTTTTGAAATTTTACTCCTTATCCTGCGAAAGATGTGTGACAGTACTTATGTTAACAATTATACTGCCATGGGTTTAATTAATTAGTTTTCAGTACGCAAATTATTGTTTTTGGTTTTAAAGAAGCATGGATATACAGAGTATCGGGGAACGAAACGTCGAAAGTTTTAAAAA